>APFE030555424.1:14962-29130 GCA_000404065.3 Pinus taeda | reverse complement strand
TACAATAGTAACAATATGGGCACTATGTGGGTACATCAATATAATAAGTGGGTTGTACTAATAACAATAAGGGGTTACACTAGTAGTATAGGGGCCTAACACATGGATCAAGTGTGAATTCTCTTGTTAGACACAAATGTCTGGAAGGTATTAGCAAGGTGCTGTACTTTGGTACAGAAGACATGTTAAAGTCTTTACTACAGGGAACAAACATACCAAGTTTTTTGGCAGGAGTTTTAACTGGGAAAGATGTTGAAGTTTTGATTCCAGCACTGCAAATGGCAGAAGTTCTAATGCAAAAGCTCCCTCTCACAATTTCCAAGCTGTTTTATGAAGGAAGGTGTTGTCCATGCGGTAGAGATGCTTATATCCTCAGATTCATGTTTAGCTGTAAAAGAAAGTGCTACAATGCCACCAACTCTACAACGTAACAACAGATAGTCTTTTCAAATTAAAAGATCTCTGCATAAAATTAAATGGTTATTTGACTGACCCAAAGTCCAAATCAAAAGGCAAGGGTAAAAGGACTGAATTTGTTGCTGTTAATAATGATCAACTATCAAATATTGTAGCTGATATTCTAAGAGGGATTAGTGAAGGGGATGGGGTATCAACTTTTGAATTTGTTAGAAGTGGAGTTGTGGAATCTTTACTAAATTATTTTTCAGGGGGAGGTTTATCCAAAGAAAACTTGTTGAAGCATCACAAGCGGGTATTAAAGCGACTCCAGTCATTTGTTGAACTTTCTCTTCCAGTGAATTATGAAGGGAAAGAAACTCCTTTAACAACTTTAGTACGGAAACTACATGATGCACTAGCCTCTTTGGAACATTTTGAGCTGGTTTTGAACCATATTCCAAATTCACAGAGTGCTAATACTAGCATTTCATCAATATTAAATGCATTATCAAAGCCTTTAAAACTACGTCTTTGTAGAGCACAAGGAGAAAAGTCTCTTCGTAATCACTCAAGTGTTCTATTTATGAACCCTTTGGCTAGTTTTGCTGATCTTGAAGATCTACTTTGGTCCAAAGTTCAGACAAATGAAACTGAAACCAGATGTCATAGTGGTGAAGTGCAACCTGGTTCCACATCTGTATCGACACCATCTCAAACAATACCTGCACAAGCTGCTGAGAGTCGGCCTACAACAAGATCAAAATCATTGACAGTATTGGGAAGCACTACAAATGCCATGGACTCTGCACATTTGAAAGCATCAAAGGAAAAGGGCAAATCCATCTCAAGGAATGTCCTTGATGATTTCAGGGGCCCATTGATAAATCCTTGATGATCTTTTAACCTTCGCTGTTGAAAATATTTATTTTGAGGAATTTTTAAATTTCTCATTCAATCCATTTTTTATTAACTCAAAATTAATTATTTTGAGCTAATTTTCTAAAAAAATTGACTTTGACTTAAGCACGAAGCTCCAAGGGTCAATTTTTTCTTGAAATTTCCAATATTCCCTTGGTGGGGGACCTCCAAAAATTAATTCTTTTGATACCCACAAATTTTTCCATTTGGAGAATTTAATTTCTCTAGACTTTTAATTTTGACTCTAATTAATTAAATTTCTAGCTTAGGATTTTAATTTAATTTTGCCAGAAAATTTAATTAATTGACATTAGAGGGGGGATTAAATATTTTTTCCACCCTCTAATATTTTAGCCATGGTGTCTAAGTATGGGAGACCATGCACTAAAATATTTTTTACATAAGAGTTTTTACAATTCAACCCTCAAAGGGGGAATACCTGTTCGGCTTAGACCCTCAAATTGCCAATCCAATTCTGCGACACAATATGATCTAGTAGACGAATTGATTTGTAATAAAATAATTTAGCCAATTAGCTTAAATTGTTCCCAAATCACTTTTATATAAGACTCGACTAGAACACTAAGACTCACCTAAGACTTTGACGAAGAATTCCACCCTAGCTTTGGGGTGAAGTTGTAGGGAAAAACTCAGTCGACCATCCGTGTTTAGAAACAAAGATGAGTCAGTGAGACGAAAAACATTCGAGGATGAAATTATCGCCCAAATAATAGGCTTACCTAGGTTGTTACATACATTGATGGTCTTACTAGCATCACTTACATTAAAATTTGCAGAATGGGTTTACAATAACATAGTGCTGATGGTTGATGATCTCGATCCTTTGAAGAAAAATATGGTACATCTGCATCCTCGGAACTTTGACAAAATGAGTGCAACAGGGCCGACTTCCATTGCAAAAATATTTTTCTTAGGCTAACTTGGAGACCTTTTTTGCATGTGGGAATACCTCTTGATGCTACAAAGAATCAATCGGTCTTCCGTTGCGATGGAATGTACACCTTGTACACCATTGAAGTCCTGCTATACCCCACAAAGATGCCCATCTACATTGAGCGCTCTAGCTTCATCGTCTTCTTTGAAGGTACATGAATATAAAATGGACAATCGAAGATGTGAAGATGACCAAACTCCGGTTTTAGTCATGTGAATGCCTCCTCAGAATGTTCTGTCCTCAAAGAACTTATGAGGACTCCTATTTTGAATATATATTGTCATGTTTCATACCTTTGCCCAAGGGAACATGGGCAGATCCTAGTCATGGATGATTTCCTTGGCAACTCTAGTGATGGCCTTGTTCTTCCTCTTGGCAACCCCATTTTATTGTAGGTTGTAAGGTACCGTCCGGCGTCAACTCCTTAATTCCTGCCTCCTTGTAGAAACTCTTGAAGTTGTTGGAGGTATACTCACCCCTATTGTTTGTCCTTAGAACTCTAACCTTCCTCCCATTTTGGTTTTTCATAAGAGCCTTAAACTCTCGAAACTAGCTAAAGACCTCATCCTTGGTCTTCATGAAGTAGATTGATGTCCTCTTGGAGAAATCATCAATAAAGGTCACATAGTAAACTATAACCACTCAAAGATTCCAATAACATAGGACAACACATGTTTGAATGCACTAGATCCAACACTCCGTTGGACTTGCTATGATTGCTAGGATGGTACTCTTGGCATACTTACCAAGTGCAAATCCCTTGTGCATGCCTTGCTACTCTACATTGAACTCGAACAGACAAGTGACATTCTCCCTCAATATTGGTAACGCTATGTGATGCAAGAAATCCATCCTCTTGTGCCATAACTTGCACAAGTTGCCACTGTCATGAACTAGGGCATGTATAGTTTGAGCCTTCAGCATATACAAGTTATCCTCTCTACGTTCAATAACTTGTTTTGAGCTTGGATTAGAAGCTCTCGACTTGACTGGTACTTTTCTATCTTGAAAATAGACCTCATTTTTCCTCCATGACTGAGACTGCGAGTAGGTTATTGGTTAGCCCTTAAATATATAACACATCTATCACCTTCAAGGGACCTCATGACTACAGCTGAAACTGAATAGTCCCGACACCCTTTATAACACACTTGGCATTGTTACCAAGCTCTGTATGTAGTTCTGAGCCTTTGTATGAAATATTGGTGAATAACTCCTATGATCCTCTCATGTGTTGAGAAGCACCACTGCCCACAAACCATTTACCCTTTGCTATAGTGCCAGAAAGACAAGACACCAACGAGAAGTCTTTCTCAAACTTGGTGGCAAAATCACTAACCTGTGTGTTTGTTGATGTTGCAACTTATTGTGCCTTTCTCTTGCCCTTCTTTTTGTTCGACACTAACACACATAATGGCTAGTCTTGTGACAAGAAAAGAATTTGACCTTGCTCATGTCTTTCTTCTTTCCATCCTAAGAGGTGTCTTGCCCACTAGTATTCTTCTAAGTCTTCCCCTTGCCCTTCCTTACCTAATTGGCAAGGGCAATGTTCTCATTATCATCCCTGTGCTGGCCACAATGGAAAGATTCCTCTCAAATCTCTATGCTAGCCTCAATGGAAAGATTCCTCTCAGATCTCCTCTTAGATGAAATCATCACAAAATATCTCCTAGTTAGAAAGTTTTTCTCGTGCCACAATGCATTTGACAAAGGGAGCCGATGGCTTAGTGAAGCCATTTAGGGCCATCCTCATAATTTCTTTATCTATAATGGCCTCCAACTATAGCCAACCTCATAGCCACTGCAAAACATAAAAGTTAGCCAAGAAAAGTGGCCAAAATGCTAATGTCATGCTTACCTAGGCCTTTATATGGCAAGCGTTGGGCTCCTCTAGTGCCAAGTCAAGTGTAGAGGTCTCTATAAATCATCCTCTAGGGGTTGGCCCCCTAGATTGTTGAAATATGTAACTAGGTCCGGTCTTCATAATGACATGTGTAATCATGATTTTATGTAATTGGTGTAAAGAAGAAAAATAAAATTATTTTGTAATGCTTGTGTCATGGGTTTCATGATCAAGGAATTTTATTTTCTAGATGAAACTCCCATTTTGAGCTATTAGGTTTGGTCATCAAGTCAAAAAGTCTAGTGAGTCAATGTCATGTATTGAAGGCCCATTTGGGAATATTACATATTGTAAAAAGAGAATTTGTTTGAGTCATTAACCCTCCAAGACCTTGTCACAAGCCTTGGTTCAAGTCAGCCTTCCAAGGAAGATAGAGACTATTCTAGAAGGAGATGTCGGCCTAATCTCAAGCACAAGTTGGCTTATTCTACATGGACATACCACTGTATATAGGAGGATTCAGCCTCACTTTGGTTGGCATCGATCGAGCATCTGAAATACAATAAGAAGTACGAAGAAGAGAGAGAAGGAAGCCTCTCATCCAAACGAAGAAACGAAGAAGAGAAGCCGAAGTGTTTTGGGTCTATTTTTGTTAATATTAGGTATGTTCTATGCTTAGAGCAATTTATTTCAATTTTCACAGTTAGCTCAATATCTTTTCCAGATTAGCAATCACGTTAGCATATTATTAAATTGCAGATAGAACATAAACATAAATCGCAGAAGACAAGCCAAGACAAGAGGACACAAGATGTGGTGCTAGACAGGGACAAACCCCAATGTGGGGGAACCCTTGATCAATTCTTCTTATATGTTCTTCAATAGTTCAACAAAGAGAGAGAGAGATAGTACATATACAACAGAAGTCAACACTTTGACTTATCTAAGTAAGAGCATAGATCATCTCTAAGTAGATGATACATGAGGTAGCTGAACTCAATTGAAGACATGCTGCTTTAATTGATTCTCCGAGGTGACTCCATCACCATGCTGCACCTATCATTGTGCTGCTTCTCATCATCATGCTACACCTCACTGTGCTGCACCATGCTGCACCCATCATCACTATGCTGCATCTCATCATGCTTCACCAATCATAACAGTACCCATCACTGTACTACATCATGTGCCATTGTTGGACCATGTTTGCCATTGCTGTCCCATGTGCTCACAGGACCATGCTTGCCACCATGTGCTTGCTGCACCTTGCTTGTTATACTGTTGTCCCAATGTGCTTGCAACACCATGCTTGCCACCATGTGCTTACTGCACCTTGCTATAGGTGTTGCCCCATTGTGCCATTGTTGCCACGTGTTATTGCTGCTATCCCATTGTGCCATTGTTGCCACATGTTATTGTTGTTGTCCCATTGTGCCATTGCTCCCACATGTTATTGTTGTTGTCCCATTACTAGCACATTGCTACTCCTATGTGGCAATATATAGAATCTCCTTATCAATGAAGAAACCTCTCCTATCAAACAAGTCAAAGCACAAGTTACCATACTTTTTCATTTTTGTTTATGGGCAGTGCTTTGGTCACTGGTTAGGGCTTCCACTATAACCTACAACAACCCAACAGTCATGCCCAAAAAACGCCTCTAATTTATGCGGCCTTCTCTTCTCTTCAAGTTATGTGGCCTCGCTATTTGAGGAGGCACCTACAACTCTTTGTTTGACCCTCAAAACATCACGTACAGGCCTGCGGCCTAGTCACAACAGAACAGTCCCTTACTCGGCCTGTTTTAGGAGGAATCCCTACGTTTACTAGCCCAGAACAGTCCCTTACTATTGCGACCCTCCAACATGGTACTTTGACTCTCCTTCTAGCACTCGGTTACCTGAAAACGGCCCTTCAAACTCGCTGGCCTGTTTTCCTAACTGCGGCTAGGGCACCTGCTTATTTGGACAGCATGAATATGCCTCCTATATCTCTCCTTTAAGCAACGTAGAGGGCAGGTTGGGCAACGTATAGAAGTAGGGTTCTCCTCCCTTGAATTGCGGCTAAATCATCCTTAGGACTGCAGCCAGGGCATCCTTCTTAGGACTGTGTTTTCCTTCCTAGGGCATCATCTCTAGGGCAACTCCCTTAGTCTCCTTTCCTCCTGCATCTAGGGCTTCATCATCTAGATTTCTCTTGCCACTAATACCTAGAACAAGTGGAGAGAAAATCAAGAGTGAAGTGTGTGTAGAAATGACTATCAAGTCACCTCCTTTTATACTAAAAAGTTGAGCACATGTGGGGGTTATTTGGTTGCTGGCCGACCTTGACAAATTGTCCCATAACACAATTAAATTCATATCTCCATGAATACTTATCAGAATCGAATGATCTTTAGATCAATCCTATACTTCTCGATGAGAGGGATCCAAGAAAAATATCAGCTGCCATAAATAAGATGACCCACATGGAATTTGACCCTAGTTGCCAATTTTAACACTCCCTCTCAACTATGTAGAACTCCATCTGTTGATCCTTCTACTAGACTGTACTATCTCTACCATCAGTGCCCTGCACTACTTTGCTCTGCTCTACTCTACTGAACCATGAAGAAGAAGAATTGATCGAGAATGTCTCATTCCATTCTCTACTAACCTGAAGTCAATTCCATAAGAAGAGAGTGTGTCATACCACTCTTACTGATCCCAGATCAGTTCCAAAAGAGAGTGAGTCATATCATTCTTACTGACCCGAAGTCAATTCCAATTGATCCCAGATCAATATCAAAAGAGAGTGTCTCAAACCACTCATACTGATCCAGATCAATGGAGGTCATCCTAGCATAGGGAGTACGGTAGATACAACGATGTGTCCATTGATAGTACTACTATGGTCCTTAACCCCATTTACCTACTCATTGGCCAGATGAGAGGTACTTCCCATGAGTCCTAACTTGCATGGGTAGGATGCCTCGATAGGAGAACCATTCATCCTATGCATAACTCGCCACGGGGTATCATAGGGGAAGATTGAACCATTCACCTTGTACACAGCACACCATTAGGGGAGGGTGAGTCGCCTTATGGTCGCTTGTTGCTCCGAGTAGTACCCCAAGCCTCTCGGAGCTCATAGAGCTTAATGCATGCATCATATAGGACCCTCATAAGAGGGTGTTCGAAAGTCACAAATTTTACCTTTCCTTGGGGCTTCGACAAAATGTCTGCGACTTGCACATCAGTCCCAATTCGATGGATCCTTCTTGCTCATCGATGTACCATTTCCTAGATAAGGTAGTATTTGATGTCTATATGCTGGGGCAATCATAGAATATGGGATTTCTCAACAATCAAATCTGCCTTTGGTTGACACAGAAGGTCATGGTGGTATCCATCATGTGTACAAACAACTCATTGAAGAGCTTCCACAACCAAGTAGCTTCACACAAGGTCATACTCATAGCTATGTATTCGGTCCCATCGGTGCTTAAAGCAACCATCTCTTGCTTCCTGCTCATCCAGGATATCGAGCAGAACCCAAAGAGAACCAACACCCAGAAGTGCTCTTGTGATCCTCCACACTACCTACCCAGTCAACATTCAAATGGTCATGCAGCTTCAGATTTTCGGCAGTGTATCTCAATCCATGAGAGATTGTGCCTCGAAGATATCTTAGTAGATTCTTGGCACCAATCTAGTGAGGGTCAACCATATATGAGCTCAACATGCTAACTACAAAACATATATCTAGATGGGAGTTTACCAAGAACATTAGTGCTAGAATGAGTTTATGAAACTCAGAGGCATTTCCCAAATTAGGTTCGCTGTCCCTACCGCATAACTTCTGAAAGTTAAGATCCATCGAGGTAGTCATGATCTTGCAGTTTACCATTCCAAATTAGGAATCCAACTCCTTCTTACTTTTGGAAATGAGAGGGTCTGCACTTGTCAGAAAGAGGTCATCCTCAGAAGATGTTGGTATGAGAGGTCTATCATCCACAACCTTCAAGCAATGGTTTGGATTGGCTTCACTCCTATTGAATCTCAGCTTCATCAGACAGTTATCAATCCTCTCATACTAAACCCAGGGTGTTTTGCTTCGAGCCATAGAGGGCTTTCTTCCACCTACATACATGAGATTCCAGATCATGAATCTCAAATCCCCGGGGTTGTTCCAAACCTGTGGACCTGCTACATGAGGGGAATGGTCCCCTTGTAAGATTTTCCTTCGGTACATCTCGGACATGTACTTTCATGCTCTTCTTGAATTCAGGCATCCCTGCCACCCTCTGATTTACATCGGGTAGGGCCCCATAATCAGTAGATCTCCGGTGCTATAGATGAGTTGTGTCCACTAACATGGTCCCCTATGGACCATCCTGCAACTTGATACAAATTTCCAACCCCGAACCCATGAGTAAAAGCATCTTTGAAAATTCTATTTTCAAACACGTACCTTTCCTCGATGAATGTCACCCTGAAACCTTTTGACTTCCATTGCCGAAATGGGCACCAGGTTCTTCTCGCGATCAGGTACATGAAAGAGATTCTTGTAAATGAATCGAGTTACCCTCATTCAATTGAGGGGCAACATTCCCTACACCCTTTCCGGGATAGGTGACATTGAATCCAAGTATAATCCCATGATTGTTTCCATCTCTACCAAATTAGAGAGAGCACCCTTCTATCCAATGAAGTGCCTTGAAGCACTATAATTAATAAGCCAGATTCCCAAAGAGTCTGGAGGAGAGGACCAATATAAGATAATGCTTCTTTATCTTATCAGAAACAACATTTGATTCTTCATACATGGGGTTCCTTGCTTTCTTCGAAGAGTCGGCTATTTCCTTTGATGATCTGCATTACCTGTCATTCCTTCGATCATTGAAGATGTCCCTGGAATGAATATCTTCAATGCGTGATGTGTCCCTACCATTTGGACACTCCGTATAGTGGCCGAACTTATTACAAACAAGGCCGCTGCCTTTCCTTCCACCCTTAGATCCAGACTTCCCATTGAAGTGATCTTAAGGTAGGCCATTAGAAGCTTCCACTGTGCCATTCTGATAACATTCTCTGCTTCGACTTCACCCTTGGTGAATTTGAAGAGGGATGAGGAATCCATTGAGCCTTTTGTCCTTTCCCAACTGTCTTCGGTGATTTCTCTTTCACTCTTGCTTGGGCTTTGTCTTCACCTTAGCTCCAATACCATGTTAATTTTAGGTATGTTCTATGCATAGAGCAATTTATTTCAATTTTCACAGTTAGCTCAATATCTTTTCCAGATTAGCAATCACGTTAGCATAATAGTAAATTGCATATAGAACATAAACATAAATCGCAGAAGACAAGCCAAGACAAGAGGACACACGATGTGGTGCTAGCCAGGGACAAACTCCAATGTGGGGAAACCCTTGATAAATTCTTCTTATATGTTCTTCAATAGTTCAGCAGAGACAGAGAGATAGTACATATACAACAGAAGTCAACACTTTGACTTATCTGAGTAAGAGCATAGATCATCTCTAAGTAGGTGATACATGAGGTAGCTAAACTCAATTGAAGACATGCTTCTTTAACTGATTCTCCCTGGTGACTCCATCACCATGTTGTACCTATCATTGTGTTGCTTCTCATCATCATGCTCCACGTCACTGTGCTGCACCATGCTACACCCATCATCACTATATTGCATCTCATCATGCTTCACCAATCATAACAGTGCCCATCACTGTATTGCATCATGTGCCATTGTTGGACCATGTTTGCCATTGCTGTCCCATGTGCTCGTAGCACCATGCTTGCCACCATGTGCTTGCTACACCTTGCTTGTTATACTGTTGTCCCAATGCGCTTGCAGCACCATGCTTGCCACCATGTGCTTGCTACACCTTGCTGTTGCTGCTGTCCCATTGTGCCATTGCTGCCACGTTATTGTTGCTGTCCCATTGTGCCATTACTGCCACATGTTATTGCTCTTGTTCCATTGTGCCATTTCTCCCACATGTTATTGTTGTTGTCCCATTAGTAGCACATTGCTACTCCTATGTGGCAGTATATAGAATCTCCTCATCAATGAAGAGACCTCTCCAATCAAACAAGTCAAAGCACAAGTTAGCATACTGTTGCACTTACATTTATGGGCAGTGTTTTGGTCACTGGTTAGGGCTCCCACCATAACCTACAACAACCCAACAGTCATGCCCAAAACGTACCTTTAATTTATGCTGCCTCCTCTTCTCTTCAAGTTATGTGACCTCGTTGTTTGAGGAGGCACCTACAACTCTTTATTTGACCCTCAAAACAACACCTACAGGCCTGCAACCTTGTCACAAACCTCCCTTCAAACTCACTAACCTGTTTTCCTAACTGCGGCTAGGGCACATGCTTATTTGGGCAACATGAATAGGCCTGCTATATCTCTCCTTTAGGTATTGTAGAGGGTAGGTTGGGCAACATATAGAAGTAGGGGTCTCCTCCCTTGAATTGCGACTAGATCATCCTTAGGACTGTGGCTAGGGCATCCTCCTTAGGGCTGTGACTAGGGCATGCTTCTTAGGATTGCGTTTTCCTTGCTAGGGCATCATCTCTAGGGCAGCTCCCTTAGTCTCCTTTCCTCCTGCATCTAGGGCTTCGTCATCTAGATTTCTCTTGCCACTAAAACCCAGAACAGGTGGAGAGAAAATCAAGAGTGAAGTGTGTGTAGAAATGACTATCAAGTCACCTCCTTTTATACTAAAATGATGAGCACGTGTGGGGTTTATTTGGTTGCTGGCCGACCTTGACGAATTGTCCCATAACACAAATAATTCATATCTCCATGAATAATTATCGAAATCGGATGATCTTTAGATCAATCCTATACCTCTCGATGAGAGGGATCCAATAAAAATATCAGCTGCCATAAATAACATGACCCACATGGAGTTTGGCCCTAGTTGCCAATTTTAATAGTTTTGGGCTAATATCTCCCACATGTGGGAAGAAGAGCAGTACCATCTACTGCTCAAGAAGCCGAGCTATCACAACTGTTCTAGGAGATCGAATCATGGAAGATAACAAGACACCCATCAAGCTAAATTGCAGGAGAAGGTCATACTATCCAAGCGAAGGAAATCAAGGGATCGTATCTTTGTCTATACCCTGCACGTGCTGCAATTAGGGTTTTGTAAAGAGGCTGAGAATTGCAGGCTTGTGGTAATAGGCTGAAATCTGAATAGAAGCCGAGATTCTGTTGAAATTTGGTACCAGAGGACAGGAGGTTCCCTTAGGGCTTTGATCTTTGGCCTAGGGAAAAGTGTCCAAAAGATTTTAATTTTTCTCCTAAAGTGACTTTATAATTTTTATAAAGTTAAAATCTAATTTAAAAGTGACTTTAAGTGATAAAGTTACTAAGTCTAATTTTAAAGTGACTTTTATAAAGTCAATGAAAAATTAGAAAGGAAAAGTGACTTTGGAAATAAATGACTAAGTGGGTCTTTATTAAAGTGGGTGAATTAAAAAATAGAAAGTGAGATTTAAATGTGCATTTAATCTCAGCCATTGATCTAAATCTATTTCAGCCATTGGATTTAGAGATCACCCAAAAGTCACTTGGATCACCCAAAAGTCACTTGGAGTTATATTAAAGGAGGAAAAGGAGGAAAAAATCATTCATTCTTTCATGAGCAGATTAGGAGAAGGAGAGCAAGAGAGCAAGGGAGATTTCTGGACAAGAAGGAGAAAGAGGCAGCAGTTTGGCACACATACCAGGCAGCTCTTCAGCAAAATCAGAACAGCAGAAAGACAAGCAGAACAGCAGCAAGAACAAGCAGAAAAAGCTGATTTTTTGCTGAAAACTGAGAAGTTTCCAGGTGGTCCGTTGGGCTGAAAACGGATAAGTTTGCTTGCTGAAAAAGTTATTTTGCTGAAATTTTCTTGCTGTAAAAAGACATTTTTCAGAAATAAAGAAGAGCTCTCAAACTGGTTTTCCCCAAAAGTTGTAGGGGGTTTCTCCAGGGTCACATTGACCAAAAATATCAGTGTTTTAATGTGTTTTAATGGTTGTTTATTACTGCTGATTTTTATTTCTGCAATTCCAGCATTCTGTAAAATTTCCAGAATTTGTGTTTTCAGCAAATTTATTTTTTCCAGCTTGTTGAATGTATGGTTATGGAAAAGGGCATTTAACTACATGGGAGAAATAAGGAGAAACTGAAAACCGGGGTGGGAAAACAGAAATTTTAACATGGTATCAGAGCTTGAGTGCTGAAAGGCAGTTTGGGACAGCAAAAGAGAAAAATTACAGCTGCTGATTTTTCACTCAGAAAATTCTAGCAAGCTGATTTTTCATAAACAGCAGGTTTTATCTTTACTACAGCAGTGTTATTTTTCAGTTTTAGGACAGCAGGATGTCATTGGGATTGAGGGTAGAGGATAGGTTGGACGGGCATACAAATTACAGCGTTTGGAAGGAGAGAATGCAAAGTATATTTGAGGAGGCAGAAGTCTGGGATATCATGGTGCATACCACTCAGACCCCTGTTGTGTGCCTACTGATGCTACTCAGTTGGCTACTTATAATAAAAAGAACATAAGGGTAAGAGGCTGATTCTAGATGGAATCAAAGACCATTGCATTCCTCATGTGAGAGGAAAGAGCAATGCCCATGAGATGTGGACAGCATTGTCCAATCTCTACCAGGGTACCAATGAGAACCGGAAAATGGTTCTGAAGGAAAAACTGAAAAACATTAAGATGGGTAATGATATTGCAGCTGGATATCTCACTAAGATTACTAATGTGAGAGATGAGTTGGCAGCGATTGGAGAGGCCATTCCACCCACTAAGTTGGTGCGGATTGCGGTAAATGGCCTCCCCCGTTCATGGATGAACTTTGCTGATGGGGTTTGTGCACGTGAGATCCTTCCCACATGGGAGAGGTTTTGGGATGATTGCATTCAGACAGAGATCAGGAAAGGTCAGCTTGGGGCAGCCAAGCCAGTTGAGCAGGATGAGGATGTAGCACTGGTGGCAGGAGGGAAGAAAGGCAAAGGGAAGAAGCAGGCTTCCACAAGTAGTGGTTGGGGCAAAGGCAAAGGTAAAGGTAAACAGGTAAACACATAGAAGGACTATTCCAAGGTGAAATGTTGGAATTGTCAAAAGATGGGACACTATGCAGTTGTGTGTCCGGAGAAGAAGAAGAAGAAGGGGAAGGACCAGAGTTTGGCAGCTTCAGCAGAGGATGAGGACTTTGCAGGTCGTTTTGACTGGGAGTTTGCGTTCACTATGTGTGAGTCCTCTAGTGCAGGATCACCTGCCATACAGGTTCAGAGGGAGCATGATTTTCCCTCGATTAGCGGAGCATCTACAGGTATCTGGTATGTAGATAGTGGGGCTTCACGTCATATGACAGGAGTCCGTGAGTACTTTTCGGAGTTTTTAGAGAGTGGCACTGATGTTGAGGTAGTACTCGGTGATGACAGAGTTGTTAGAGTAGTCGGGGTGGGGACAGTGACATTTCGGAGGGAGTCCAAACCTCCTTTGAAAGTGACAGATGTTCTTTATGTGCCAGGGATGAGGAAGAACCTCATATCTGTCTCAGCTTTGGAGGACAGAGGATATGAGGTACTGTTCAGGGGAGGACAGGTGTTGATGTATCCCAGGGGCGCTCCAGCTAAGTCAGCTAGAGTGATAGGTGTACGCCATGCAAAGGTGTACAAGTTTTCATTCCAGCCCCTTTTTGCATTGAGTAGTAGTACCGACAGCAGAGCTAGCAGTTCTAAGCAGTGTGAGATTTGGCACCGCAGGATGGGACATATGTATCATGGAGCCTTAAGGACCTTGCGAGAGATCACTGCAGGTATGCTAGATTTCAGTACTGATCACTTTGATACTTGCAAAGGATATTCTATGGGCAAGTTTGCGAAATCCCCTTTTCCCAGCAGTGACAGCAAAGTGACTAGGATACTTGATTTGATTCATTCTGATGTGAGCGGTCAGATGTCTCATGTTTCCTTGAGTGGATATGAGTACTATGTTTTATTCATTGATGATCACTCCAGGAGGACCTGGATTT
>APFE030555412.1:273584-367701 GCA_000404065.3 Pinus taeda | reverse complement strand
TGCTTGAGGAGCGTCATTTCGACGAAACCCGATGTCATTAAGTTTTAACGAGTCTGACAAAGGAAGAACTCGGCATATTTTCATGTTTAGAGAGTTTGAAAAGACAGCGAAAATAAGACTCCAGGGGTGTCCTTTTTTGTAAAGTTGTGTCTCTCGAGCCCGAAAAAGTATAAAACGATGCTTGAAAGAACCACCCGATCATTACGACCGAGGAGTACTTTTCGTAAATAGTGACATTGATCCGAAAAAGTAAAAAAGCGACCGATATCACGTCGTTTCGTTCCCATTAACGAACCTGAAACGACAAGGGTCCGACGATCTTTTCATTCTTTATACGGTCGGAAAAAGAGTCTAAAAATGACCGCCTCTTGTTTACGTTTAACGAGTCAAGAGGAATAACTCGGCAATCTTTTCACGTTTAGATGGTCAGAAAAGAGCTGAAAGAAGACCTCCATTTTTATTCTTTTTAGCGAGTCAAAAAGGAAAAATACTCGGAAATCTTTTCATATTTTACGAGTTAGAAAAGAGCTTAAAGGTGACTCGGGTACAGGTTCATTTTTACACAAGCTTGAACCATGGAGAACTCTGCTTGGATTCGGTTTCATGTTTACACAAGCTTGAAACGAAAAACTATGCTTGTTATAAGTTTGCATGCCCCCAGCATAATGACGCAAAACAAGGTACATGCCCCCCAAGCTTCATTGCATTCAACAAAGTGGATGGAATGAAGGTTCACTTTCGAGATCTTGGAAAGACTCGGCTTGGATTTTACGAGATCTATATCAAAAGACTCGATTTGGAAAGGGAGTTGTTTCATTTTTTAATGAGGTTGACACAGTAAAAGAACTATCCTCATAACCCTTGTTTCATTTTTTAATGAGCTTGACACAAGATCAGGAACTATGCTCGATCAGACCCGATTTCATTTTTTAAGGAGCTTGACATAGGAAAGTGAACCATGCTCCGACCGAAATTCATCATAATTTGGGGCTTCCAAGAGTGGCTCTCCCGGTCGGAAGTCAGGACCCAATGCCCCCAGGACACTATGCACGATGGCGGCATCGTTGGATACAGGTATGGGATAGGTAGCCACGTAGTTGATTTGCAGGGGGACAGATACAACTGGTGGATAGAAACTAGGAGGGGACGACAACTGCGTAGGAGGCATCGGGGGACTAACGAATGACAATTGATCGATAGTCACCATTCTTCCATCGTGTGGAAATCAAACCACACAGAAAAGCGAAGAGACAAGGGCCCCCATAGAATAAACATAGTCGCGACCAAGGAGAAGACTGAAATCTAAAACACCTTGGGTAACCAACACGTCGATATAGACGGTTTTACCTCCCAAAGTAATAGGGAACTTTGGGAGGACTCCTAGAGATGGACAAGCTCCTCCGTCGAAATCCAACAGATTCTGCGTGACCGGCCCGAGCTGCGGGGAACCTAAAGCTTGCCAAGTAGTGTACGGCATAAGACTGACTGACACACCCTCATCTAGAACAGTGCCAGGTACTGCCTTATCACAGGCAAGTACTGTAATCTGGAAAGGCACATGGGATGGAAGGCAGAAAGCGGTCAGGTGACTCCAATCAAAGGAGATGGCCAAAATACTTGGTGGGGGAATCGTATGATCGCCCCCATGCTTCATAGGAATCGAAGAGGGACTTTCGGGAGCAGCTGGGATAGGAGAGTCATTTCCGGGCTCAAGAGAATCTGAGGAGATGAGAAGAACATGGGAAATATGCCCTTCCAAAACAGAGTGATTGGGTGGTGAACTCGAGTCGACACTCTTTCCGACCAATAGTTGGTCTGGAACAAGCTGGGCAGACCCAGGTTTAAGAAGAGGAGGCTGGACAAGAGAGGAATTTGAACCAATCTCGTTGTCAGCAGGGGGACGATCTACTGCTGCAGAAAGACGTTGATATCCAACGGGGAGTTGGAGTGAGGGAGCCGCGAGACTTTCCAAGACGTCGGAGGCTTTATCCATGAGCGGACAAAGGTGAAGGGGATGATTGCCTTCACAAAGTCTGCAAGGGATTTGAATCTTCCCTTTTCATTTACTATTCTCAACTGATAGGGTAGCATTGCCGTGAGATTCAGAGGGCGATGAGGGGCGGGCCGGATCACAAAACCATACTTCTAAGACCCTGGGAATGCCAGGAAAATCGTGAAGAAGGTGGTCATCCTTGCACAATCTACAAGGAAACTTGACCTTCCGCGGAGGAGCAGAAGGTGACCCGACTTCAGGTGTACTCGAGGGGGTAGTTGTGCTTTTAGCCTCTCCTTTGAGAGCCTTCTTCTTCTTTGTCTTCTTCTTCTTCTTCTTAGCCACCTGGTTACTCGAATCGAGACTTTCACCAGGCGAAGTAGAAGATGAGGGCGTAGAAGGGAGAGGTCCACCTTAGAACCAACATGAGGTTGTTCAGGTGGAGGGATTGATTGATCAGTAGGTGAGATAGCGGGGACAAGAGAGGTTGAGAACAACCAAACAGGCAACCCAACAGTTAACCCTGGGAGGGACAACGTTGCCATGTAAGGAGCACCAACATTCCCGAGAGGAGGGAAATGACCAGGATTCCTGTCAGGGGGGGAACTTGGGTTGGTGAACCCCGAGAAAGTTGCCATCAAGAATGAAAAAGAAACCTACTCAAGCTAACGCGAACAAGACCTAACCGGGTAAATGTGAACGCGACCGAATAAATTTTAATACAAAGGAACTGAACTTGACCTTTTCATGTTTTAAGAGTCGAGAAAAGGACAAAAGATGACTCTAGTCGCCTTCGAATGTTTTAAGAGCCCAAAGTGACAAATGCTCAATAGAGCCTTTTCTTTTACAAAGTCCGAAAAGGATCAAAAAGTGACTGCTCTGGAGAAGCTAGGCAAGGGGTTTACCAGACAATCCGTAAAACTGCTTATACACCTTGGCAATCATATGAAAACCAAGGACTTTCCGTACTGTAGTCAATCTTCCCGAATGTTGTGTTCAGTGCGTTACGACTCGTAAGGCGGCAGACACGGCTTCCTATGGATCAAGGATGCAAACCTAGTGGAGTCTCCCCATATATACGCGACGATACGTGGGATCCCAAGTCTGTACTAGACCACAATCGAACCACACCAGGAGGAATCACCCAACCTTAATGTGAGAACAAAGGTGACTAGGTTTAACGACGCCGGAGCACGTCTCTGGCCTAGACCTCTAGAATGTTTGCATTATGTTCCAATGCGTTTTTAAGTTGATTCGGTTTATTTTATGGTTGATCTTTAGTTAAGTTTCAATAAGGCCCTACCGTATGTGATCTTTCACAATTTCCTAGATGTAAGCTACATGCCAAAGAAAGCCATTTCGTTCGATGAATACTAACTACGAGAAGGTTAAGAATTTCAATCAAACAAAATGAACACAATCAATCAAACACCCTAATGCAGCTAATGGAAAATAAACAAAACTTTTTCTTTTCAATAATGCAAATAACGAAAAGTTCTATCCCATTCACTATTAAATCCAAAAGAGATTATTTGATTTTCCTTTCTATAAGCACAATGCACTAGAATGAATTTTGAAAGATAACAATACTAAGCAAAGAGGCAAATTCACTCAATGAAGACACAATGAAATCCCAAGACACTAAAACAGTTCTCAAAATCGAAAGGAAAACAAGGCTTTGTACGAGCTATGTGATCTAAGCTCAACAAGGCCAAAATGAAATCCAAGCAAGCAAGAGAGAGTCACTCGGAAATCAATCAAAAACACTTCAACAATCACTGAAAAAAGCGCGAAAAGCAATCACAAGGTTAACTGGACGATCAAAGAACCCAAAACTCTCACGGGAGGCTCGACACACATGGCCACTAGATGCCCTAGGGTTGAGGTGTGAAATCGATGGAAAGAGGCAAACACCCGAAGGAAAAAGGTTGAAAACCAGTCAAACAGGGCTTGAACACACTACAGCAGCTGAAAAAGAGGTGGCAAAATGCAAATCCAAGCTCAGACAGCAAGCAAACAAGTGGGCTAAAAAACTAAAAGGTCTGGCACAACTATTAGGCTGCAACTCGCGCTAAACAGAGATTGGTGCGGGTTGTCAGTTAGCAACAAGGGCCACTAGCGCGACTGTGAAGGCAAAAACCGCGCTAACAAAGTTTGCCAATTTCAAAAGAAAAATATGCAATCCAGGGCTTGGGTCACAATCTCTAAGCAAGTTAGGAAGCAAGGGGCAGTAAGAAATTCAATTCCAAAAGCTTATCTAAGCAAGAAAACAAGAGAAAACCAAAGAGGCAAGACAAGCTCCAAATTGTTCAGTTCGTAAACCAAACCGGAGATCGACTGAAGCGGCTTTGATCTACTTCACTATTGCAAAGCAATAGTGTTTCGAAGGCTATCTGGCCGTGTTTCAGACTCTGTCTAAGTTTACAAATTAAACAACAAGCTAAACTCCCCAGCAGAGTCGGCAAATTGTTGGAGAGGTAAATCCCCTCTACGGATAGAGGCGATCCCTACTAGCCCAGAACGGGTCTAGCAACAATCAAACAATGCTATCACACAAGTTCCTAATTGCAAATAAAAGGTAGGGGATGAAGACCTACTTGAGATCCAACGCTTTAGTTTGTAGAAGAGATGTCTCCCATGTTCCTTTGCCTTGGTCGGTCACGATCCTCCACTATCCATGTGAATGGACACCTGCACACCAAGAGAACAACACAAACACAAGTGTGAAATCTAATATATGCAATTATACATCAGTCAGGAAGGATATAATTCAACATCAACCATTACAAGTACAACGAGAATGGAACCATAATGATAGTAATCTATTATTAATATTCAACAAAGGAGAATACAACCAGCGTCCTGACGTCAAGTCCTCCTTTGGCTGGGTGCTCAGCTACACAAGTCTTGCAAAAGCTTGAAGGGGTGAGGGACAAGCTCTCTCTCTCTCTTTAGTGACAAAGTCTCCTTACTTAGGAAAATCCTTGGATACAAAGAAGGCTCCTTGCAACTCCAACCTTTTGATGTCTTCCTTTCAGCACAAGTATTGCCACAAGAGTCAGAACTATCAGAACTAGAACTAGCTTGCTCAAGCCATGGGAACAAGCTTTTATAGAGGAAAAGGAAGAGATGAGGTCAATCCCCCACAATCATGGATTTGGCTTCATCACTTGGAAACTTCCATGGAATGGTGGAAAACTACTTTCCATCCAAGGAGATTCGAAGCCAAACCGTCCTCACTCAACTTGGAATCAATTTGGTGAATGAGTTGGACAGAACCTTCGGAGGTTTGAGTAGTTGAAAAATTTGCCCAAAATGGTTGGCGCGATTGCGACTCTGGGACAGAGCGCTAATGGCGCGCCCTCTCATTAGGATTTTCCCCATTAGCGCGGGCATAACACATGGCACCAACGCTAATGCAAAAAGGGTTGTTTTTAAGGGCAATGAGCAGGAGATGTCTTAAGGGCATATGAAGTTCATGTTTAGAGGTGAATAAGGCAAGTGGTTTCAACTCTTGTCACTTCTCACAAGTCCCAGAATGGGTCCTCCAAGATGCGGGAGAGGGGTAATAGGTACGGTGACAAACGGTGACAAATTACTATGTAACAGTTTGTTTCTAAGATAGCCACCCATCTTAGTGGGAATAGCAGCATCTGAGTGGACACTATTCCCATATAACACCTGTACACTTTTCCCTTTCAATTGGCGAATAGTTTGCCAGCTCATCATTGCTTGCTACATGTAAACTAGAGAATAGAACTGTTTTTTGATTGCAGAAACAAATTCACTCTAGACAGAAAGAATCTTACCATGTTTCTTCATGTCATCTTGTGTCCTACCTTCCCACCATACCAAGGCAGTGCCTCCGAGGCGTAGGCTGACTAGCCAGATATTACTCTTGTTTGAGTCATTACTCTGCACTCTGCAATACACATCAATTTGTCTGATCCAATTATCCAACTTCTCTACATTCAACTCTCCATCATATATTGGTAAATCAAATTTAACATCTAATTTAATCAAACATGCCTTCTTTTTATGTTCAGGGCTATTAGGAGGTGTGAGAAAGCTTTCTTCTTTTCCTTTGCCTTTTGAGTGGTCATGGAGGAGAGATTCTTCTTCTCCTTTATCTTGTTTGGAGCCTAATGAATCGTCATATTTATGATTCCTAAAGTCCTTATACATTTCCTCTACCATGGACCTCATGGCCAGGAAACTATCTATGAATTGAGGGTCTGGCCCCAAGGGACATTCTTCTAATATTTTCTTCCAAGGATAGACTCATCCCATCTCCGGGTTTGTTTTGACCAGCTCTCCTCCTAATTTAACCTTTCATCTATTATCATTCAACAGCAAAATCCAGCACAAGCTTGTCTAACCTTAAACAACCTAGGAGCTCTGATACCACTTGATCTGAAATCACTCATGAATGATCTCAATTAATTAATGAAAGTATTACAGACTCATGTGCTAGGGTGTATCTATGTTATTTGAAGCAAAGGATCGATAAGATTGTGAAATACATAGACACTTGAAATAGTAAAAGAAACACAGTAAACAAATACCAAAAACAAAACAAAATTAATATGGAGTTCACCTAATCCTCCTGGGCTACATCTCCTGGCCTAGTATTCAGTGGTGGCCTTTTCTATTGTGTCTTAAATTAGAGATTTTACAATAAGGAGCCCAATTTGAGTCTCACTTAACAAATGATGATCAGTAGGGTGGTACTTGGATTCCCCAAGCCTCTAGAGCACACAAACTCCCCCTTACTGAATCTCGACCTCAACAGGTCTCAATGGTATGAACCCAATTTGGTACTCAATACTAGACAGGTATACACAGAGGAGTTGCTTGAACATCTCAAGCCCTCTCTGGAGTTCACAGACTCTCAGACTCTCCATGTCTCTGTCTTCTCAATGCTGCCTTTGGTCTACAGGTCAACTCGACTTCTCTGTTCTCTACAGTTCGCTTCTTTCTCTACTTCTATTCCCCCTATTCTTTTTTTGTTCATGGATTAAAACCAATCTACTCCTTTACTGTTCATTTCCTCTTCTTGACTCTCTGGATCACCTGCCTCTGTCCATTGGAATTCCCCTGCTATGCATCATCATCACTGTGTAATGTTGCATAGATAGGTGGCCACTTGTCGCCTTATGGACTGAATGTCAGTTTTCTTCTAGACGGTCATTATTTCTGTTACTCCAGGATTTTCCCATGAAACTGATCCTTCTACCAGCTTATCATTCATGCCAAACCTCAAATCTTTATGTGCCTCAGTCTATTTTCCCGTCAAATGCTGTCATCCATAGGGTTAATTCTCCACTGTTGATCTGGAGCCTCTAGATCCTATGGTCTCCATCTATATCACACAGGTAAGTTGCTTGACTATTACTCACGCAATGTAAGCAGTTCTCTCTCTGATCTGCTAGACATGCGTTGCCTAGTGTATGGCATCGCGTTGAACTCGGCCAACCCGCTTACCGCTTGAAATTCCCATGATATCCTACCGGTTTTGGGCACAGGACCCGCCTTCTGACATTTTTCACACGGTTTCCAATTTTCTCTCGTGACCAAGTGCTCGGGCTTTCCTTCTCTGAGGGTGTTTTCCTCTGATACGCAATTAGCGCTAATCGTGTATCAGAAACTATCTTTATTTCTGGATCTAGGATTTTGATTGCCAATTTGCATCCATGCACGATCTCCATGGGCCAATGGTCAATGCACTTTGACCAAGGGTCATCATTGTTCCATGCAAACCAGAATTGCCATTGTGTAGAGGTCATTTCTAATACTTGTTATTCATAAGATTTGATCTCACATAATTTCGAAACATTCCTAAGAAATATTTAAGGATCCAATTCGGATCAATTAATATGGAATTTAGAATGATATATAGTAAGGTCAATGTCATTTACAATGTATGTACACATACATCAATATGTATACACAAAAACTTTAACTTAATGTATTAAATATAATTTTCCTGGTAATAATTATAATCCAATATCTACCTTGGTTATTCTTTATTGGAATTATCCATAAGGGTCCATACTCCATGATGGGGTGCTACATGCATCTTCTCTGTATACAGAGTCGTGTTTATACGTATATGCATATTACTTCTGACTAAATGGCTATACATACTTTAGCCATAAATTAGTTCATTATATTTTGTTGTGGAATTATGAAAGCGTTTAATCTACTGTACTATAATAAAACATGGTATATTTTTCTTACTCCTTAATCAAGAGTCATAACGAGACTCATAATATGGTATATTTTTCTTACCCCTTAACCAAAAGTCATAACTAGAATCATAAAAAGATTTACTGATAATTATATATATAATAAGTTCATTATATCTGTTACATGTTTCTTTATTCGAATTTATTCGAATTTATTGACCATATTCAACTACATGTAGCTCAGAGAAATCTCCATGTAATATATATAATAAGTTCATTATATCTGTTACATGTTTCTTTATTCGAATTTATTGACCATATTCAACTACATGAAACTCAGAGAAATCTCCATGTAATTATATTCGAAGTCACTTGAGGAAAAACTTATTTATTTAGTTTTAAATTGGAGTTATGCTTCTAATGTATGCATTTCATAACAAATGGTAATCTTATTCCGATTTGCTTAGTATAATTCAAGAATCTAATCATTTAGATTCTTTGAATTAAAGATAAATTAAGAGTTTTTCTTGATTGTTTTTTTTGGTAGGTAAGCACCCCCAAGTATTTGAACCAGTGACCCATTGCAAGGAGTGCCTTAACAGTGCACCCATTCACCGTCAATCCAAAGCCCCGTGGGCTTCTTTGATTGTCAAAATATGGTTTTATATTATATTACCAGCATAGATTTAACTTAAATATGGATCTAATATGAGGCGAGTTAGATCCAATTTATTCATGTGAAATCTTTTTTATGAAGCAACATTATTTAAATATTTTGTATAGTTTATTATTATTATTATTTATTTGGGCTGACCTGATTAAAATTTCAACTTTGATATTGGGCTGTAGAATGAGCATCTCAACTCAATAATTTATTATATGCAAAATAATATATAGAGAACCATGCCATTAATGGTGATTAGATGGACGAGCAGTGGGAGGGCTGGCCACATGGCCGCCTGCATCATCTCCCATGCCAACCTGAAGGGAATTCACGTCGCCTTGCATGTGACATTAAATGGGTGCTCTAGTCCAGATTTCACCATCATGTTCATAGCAATGGCCTCCACAGACGATAACGTTGTTCCTCCTCCCTTGCTCCACTACATTTTCCCTCCTTAGGCAGCGAAGCCTTGTTCACGCATAGTCACGGAAAACTGTTTCTGGCTACTCTGATGTATAGACCTTAGTAATGGGTATCATTTCTCCAACACTAAGCTCTGCAATCTGACTCTCGCTCAGACTTCCTTTGCTCACTCTCTGCTCAGTCATCCCGTCAATCTCCCAACTGCTAGCTCTGCTTTGAATCTCGCCATGGCTCACATCTGTCACTAAATGCATAGCCGGAGAGGAGGAAGTCATGGCAAAGGCATCTGTTCTCCTGTGACGCCTAGCACAGATTCTCCTGATATCCCAAAACTTTATGGCTCCTTCTCTGGCCAGTATCCTAATACCCGTAGTGGTAGAGGATGAGGTCAGCTCCAAGGTGCACGCAGGAGGGACACCATTGTTCATACAACGAATTTTCCCCTTCCCCCTCACCCCACTCCCCAGACTACGTAATTTTGATTCCACAGCACCCTGCATAAGCTTGTTATCACTACCACTCTCACCATCACTTTCTCTGAGGAAAATGACCTGCAGGAAGCTTCACCAAAGAACAATGGTGCGCAACAGAGGGACGTTCAAAGGAACAGAAGCACTCGCGACCCAGGAAAGCAGTGGGTGGTCGAGGATGTTGCCACCTCGCATAGCAAGGAGTTGGCTAGTAGTCAACAGGCCGCTGAAGGCAGAGTTGGAGACATGTGGGCACCAGGAGGCAAAGTGGGAGACACGTCTAGCTGACATGTAGCAGATGGCAGCTCCGCTGGCGCTCAACCAGCTCGTGGAATTCATAGTGGCACGTCAGTAGAGGAGGAGGAGTGGTATCAGTATGCGTGTCTTATCGAGGAAGAGCCTGCCCAAGACAACCTCTAAAATTGACACATGGCAACCAGGTGTCACCTTCCTGCCAGTTGGGTGTTTTTTACTGCTGACTGGATAATTTCGGTTATGATTTGTTCTGTCAAAACTTTCCTGGTTATTTTTTTGCAATGTTTGATATGTTTTTCATTAAAACTAATAACCCCTATGTGTGTTTTCTTACCTTCTTGGACTGGTTTCCCCATTGCTGGGGCAGTCAAGATTAGACAATGATATTTTTTGGTAAATGATGTTCAGCACTACTGAGGCTCGAGCCTTAATGTAATTATACTTTGTTTCATATTAATAGATTAGTTTTACTTAAATATATATATATATATATATATATTATATATATATATATATTAAGAAAAGAGATATATTAGTCAATTATATATATGTGGTCTTCTACATAATTCACAACAGTAGATAACGATTGAAAATAATTACTTTAACATTTAAACTATAAAATCACAATCATTTGACTTTAATGAGTGATTTTGGCATACTCATGGAGAGAGCGTGTTCCTCCTAAGCAACAAATTGCAACAAATAATTCCCCTGAGCTCATGCTTCTTGCATCTGGGCATCAACCAATGTTATATTCCTTGGTGATAATTTTATAATTCTTTCGAACAATTTTTTCCTTAGTGACGTGTTTCTTTTACGGGTTTCCACCCTTAACTACCTAGGTTTTTTTTTTAATTTGGAAAAGAGCATTTCTTTTTTCCTTTAAAACATGGGTTTCCACCCTTAACTACCTAGAATTTTTATTTTAGTTTGGAAAATGGCATTTCCTTTTTCCTTTAAAACATGTCTTTCTCTGATTGTGCTTTATTTTACTTTCCACACAACTTATAATTTCTTTTCAACCTAATTTTTTAATATAATCTTTCTCTCCCATCATCTTATTTTCTAATTATTAATTTAACATATCCTATTTTCTCAATAATTATTTTCTCCAATATATAAACTTGACCATTTAACGACTTAGCTGGAATAACACAATGCCTTTATTACTCATATGCCCCATCTCCCTAATTTCCATGATAAAACATTTATTCACAATACAACATTTAATTAGAAAATAGAAAATTTATCAATCCAATCCTGACCTATATAACCACTAATTTGAAATCATAATCATAATGATCTAAAAATAGTCATACTTTTTAAACGCAAAGCGCCTAAGGTATCACATTTTTTTAATTTTAATTTTATTTAAAACATGGTTATTTATAGCTTAAAAAGTTTGATAACTTTTTAAGGTAATATTAATAGCATTATATATTTATGTAGCTTGACAAAATATTGTAAATATTATTTTTATAAGTTTATTATTAAATTTAAAGATGAAATTTAAAATATGATAATTAAGGATATGAATTATTATTTCATTTTATATAATAGATGGATTTTAAATTTATAATTCTATTTAAATTTTGTTCATTTTTAAGATTCAATTAATAGTTTTTTAAGATTTCATATATAGTTTTTTAAATGTATTAGGTATATTACAATTTTTTCCAAAACTATATTAATTTTATTGATGAAAAGAAATTATAATAAAATTAATTAAAAGATTTTAATTTTTTTTATTATGATTTATTATTTATCATTTCTTTATAACTAAATTTTAAAATGTAAAGTTCTTTTCACTTGAATATATTTGACTATATGTGATTAAGATATCTATATATTGTTTAAAGTGTGGTTTCTAGTAGATGAATTTGGGGTATTTGGATTGTGTAGATTACATAATAAAAATATAAAATTCTAATAATGAAATAGTGGAGCTGCATGAAATGTTTTAATTAAAAGATTTTTTTTTTCAATTTCTTTATACACATTAGTATTTTTATGTAAATGCTCTTTTGTTCATTATATGAATGAAACATTGCATAGAATAAATATATAGTTATATCATTAATTTGCTTAAAAGGAAACCAGACCAATAACACAAATTCAGAATTTTAAAATTACATAAATTCTTTCTTATCACTTCATTGTACATTATAAAAACGATGCCAAAATTATCCAAAAGAGAGTAGAGTAAGCATATAGGCCATTGCTGGCAGAGCACAAACTCAAACTAGACACGGGCTGAATAGAGAGCATTTCCAGGAATATACGAATATTTCTAAGCCACATGACATAACTTAATTAAACATGACCCAACTAGGAAATATACAGGATCGTCTTTGAGGAGACAGGTTACATGATGCCACGCTTGCACTATAAAACTAAGAGTTATGGGACCAGGTACCAAATTACCATGAACCACCAAGTTGTGCAACCAAAACCTATCTTTGAGCCCAACAATCCCACATAATGTGCAATCACGAATTGCCCACAAAGCCATTGGCCAAAGGAATGCCCCAGGACTGGAACGCCCATTTGTTTTTGCTTACACGCGTAGGACAAGCAGAGGACGGAAACACATTTTCATAAAATAATATTATTGGAAATGTGCATGGAATGCTCTGACGATCTAACATGAAGCCCGCAATAATCATATGCAATATTATGCCAGGGTGGAAACTATTGATAAGTTTGAGTCTACATTATGGAATGAAATATTATGGAGCCATCGAAACAGACCCTTATTCCCCTTTGTGAGTAGAGAGTAGAGAGTCGCCGGACATGATTAACACCGAGAGAAAAAAACTCACATTTCGTGACAATCAAAAATAGTGAGTGAGGTCTGAGGCATAATCCAAATTACCAGAAGTAAATGTGTAGGTTGAGATGCGCCCCATAATATCCGTAAAAATGATCTCGGCTAGAGGTGACACATCATTAGATGAATCTCAGCCCCATTCTCCATGCCATATTTATCCTTTGAATGTCAATGATATCCCATCCTATCAATGCACCACCACTTAGACTATAACCGGCATGGATAATGGAACCTTTCATAACAAAGATTTATGCGAAGGTGGCTGAATAATCTCGAAATGGAGGGGTTGAGGCCAGCGTTGACATGGGGTGATGAACACATCCATGCACTTGAAACGCCATATGAGGTAATTATATTATTCCATCATAAGGGATTTAAACTAGGCATACTCACCCCTGAATTCATTTGTTGCTCACCGCACCTAAATATTTAATGATGTGTAATGGAGATGGAGCGAAGGGGCACCAGAATCTAGATGGATTTCCCTGCTAGAGTGTTTCATCATGACCGTAACATCACAATGAATAATCACCGATAGTGGAGGATAAGTCCTGGAGTGCCCACGCCATGAATGAGCTTCTCAGTTGATCATGGGTAGGCTGGGACAAGTGAGTCTCAAATGGAGGACGATCTAAGTCAAAACAATGATTTTAAAGGTGATCCACTAACTTATTTATAGAATGACACAAATGACACAAATCTGATGAAGAAGTGATGCAACTTTTTTGATGTCTTATCAATTCTATAGATTCCTTAAATCTCATTTGGCGTGCTATATTGTAGTCTCTTGAACATAAATATGATAAGCATTAAATTTCTCTTAATGAGGAGTTGATGTGAATCATATTTGAAGGCCACTAGTACACTTTGTTCTAGGCACTAGTGTTTTGCCTCATTATTTGTAGTGATTCTCATCTTTCTAGTTGTTGATGTTATGATCAACACCCTCTAAAACGTTTCCTACACATGACTTTTTTATCTTATTGAGGATCTTACAATTTGTTGTTTAATAATCTGTTCATGGTGGATTTATGTTTTATGATATGTTTAAGACTTTTTCTTAGGTTCTACTTGTCAAAGTCACCTGGTGACACATGCACAGTCGTATTTGAACTCATTAGCACACTTTATTTGTACAATCTTCAACAAGCATAGTTATGTCCATGAAGACAATGTCTCTGCAATGTTTAGTTCATGTTGATAGTGAGTGTGAACTTTTTTTGATAAACCTTATCACTTTGTACTTCTATTTTGGCAAGTTTTCTGAATTGTCATCTTACTCACTTTCGATCTCACAAGTGTTATTTTCACATTTGCAGTTGTCATTTTGAATTTCTTTCACTTAAATAAGTGGTGTTTTCATGTTATATTCACTCTAACATGTGTCACTTTCAAGTTCATTCACATTTTTCAAGTGTTCCTTGTACCTTTTCTTAAGGTTGTATGTGTTGCTTCTAAATATTTTCACTCTTGTATGTATCAAACCTTTTCACACCACTAGATTTAGTTCAGGCGGACTTCTCTATATTAAAAGCTATTAAATATCATTATAATATGTTCTATACACATTCCTACAACTTAGCAGACTTCTAGGTTGCACTCGACACATTTGTTGCAACTTATATTATACACGGCGTAATGTTTTATTTCAATTGTTGCATGTAGAAATAGGTGTCGATTTGTTCTCGTTTCAAGGTGTTATTGGTACTCATGAATCGTGTGTATTACTATGAATTTTACTTATGGAATTTATTTTCGTGATCCATTTTTGAGGCTTGTTAGGATGCATTTCACTCTCTTACTATGTTGGTCCAACACATAGTAATTTCGGAACTCTTATTGGTCCTCCTGCTCAGTGTAAGTTATGAAGGAATTAGCCCTATATCCAAGTGATGAGCTTAACCTACTTAGGAGCCTCAATGATATAACCTTTCTGACTAATTTTTGTGTACTAATTCCTCCTCAGTATCATATCAAGTTACTACACATTATGAGCCTTCCAAGGGCAACCACCTAACCCTTCTCGCTTATACTAATTCACTACTTTGAGTTTAGATCACCTTTCTCTTGCATGGAACTTAAAGAACTCATATCTAACAAATTGGACCTATTCCATCCACTTTCATAGGAAAAACATGAAATGCAAAGACCCTCCTACCCTCTGAGTGCGGTCAAAACCCTCTGAGGCTTTCCTTACTAAAAAGGAGAACTCCTCATGAACAGGCCCACATTGTTGGGTGAAATTGCACTAGCCTAGAAGGAAAAGGGCGTTCCAAATCAATAGTAACCCATTGATGAGTCAAACTATTTTCCTTAAGGTGTTCTCTCCCTTTTAGTGCATAGCATAGTCTGAAGCTTGAAGCCTTCATATTCCCCTTTTCCCAATGCACTTTTTCACTCAAGCCTCTTCCTTGAAATGTCTTAAAAATATTTCCGGGGAATGTGCTTAGAAATATTGATATACTTCTTATACTTCTCCCCTATCAAAACATTTGAGGCAAGGCTAGTCTTATATTGATGTGTTCCAAACTCAAAAAAGAGTAGAGGAGACTATA
Organism: Pinus taeda; assembly: GCA_000404065.3. Classification (NCBI taxonomy): domain Eukaryota; kingdom Viridiplantae; phylum Streptophyta; class Pinopsida; order Pinales; family Pinaceae; genus Pinus; species Pinus taeda. The sequence continues at coordinate 352,323 of APFE030555412.1, read as the reverse complement.
TCTGTAACTGCGATAAGTAGTAAAACTGGGATAACAAGTATGGTGAATCAATACTTCCTAAAGGATTGAGACCTTTCACTTAGAGAATTAAACCTAAACAAAGAAGTCAGAGTTCAGTGTGTCACCAAGTGTTGACACAATGATCAATACCTTAAAAAAATTTGTCTACACTCGAATTTTGGTGCCTAGTAAGGATCTCACGATCTGTCATTCCATAATCACTTCCTAGTTGATTGATGTTTTGAAATATGTTTAAGTATTATTCTCAAGCTCTACTTGTCAAATTCACATTCTCACACATGCAAAATCCTGGTTAAATTCATGAGTGCTCTTTCTTTACGCAATCTTAAACAATTATAGCACCATCCATTGAGATAGTTCTTGTGTGAGGTTCATCTCATGTTTATAGTTAGTTTGAATGGCCATTCACAGCCTCCCTCACTTTCATCATGTTTGTACTTCTATTTTGGTTGGTCTTCTCAATTGTCATATTTTACGCACTTCCACTTTCACAAGTGTTCCTTTCACATTCACGGTCGTCATTTTGAATTTATTTGATCTTAATGAGTGGTGTTTTCATGTTATCTTCTCTTTGGCATGTGTCTCTTTCAAGTTCAATCGCATTCTACAAATTTCGCTTGTATGTTTTCTTAAGGTTGCACGTGTAATTTTTAAGTATTTCCACTTTATATGTGTCACACCTTTTCACATCACTATAGTTAGTTCTAGAACACTTATCTACATTAAATTCTCTTACATACAAATTAATTCATCTTAGAACATGTTTATTTTAGAGATGAGACATTTGTCCCAAATTGTATTCTAACTGTTGTAATGTGTCGTTTAGACTATCACACATAGAAATATGTTCCTCTTTGTTTTCGTTTAAGAAGTGATTGATATTCATGAGCCATGTGTACTCATATGGCTTGTATTTATATAATTTACATGTGTGATGCATTTTTTAGTCTTTTTAGGATACATTCCTCTCTCTCACTCTATCAGTCCCACACTTAACAATTTATAGAACTCTTATTGGTCATGCCTCTCAGTGTAATTTATGAAGGGATTATCCCTCCAGCAAGTTGATGAGCTTAACCTAGTCATGAGCGTCAATGAAGCAACCTTTCTTAATAACATTTGTGCAATAATTCTCCTCAAGATCATCTCAAGTTACTACACATTATGAACCTTCCAAGCAAAATTGCCTAACCCTTCTTGCTTACATTGACTCACTACAATTATTTTTTATCACCTTTATCTTATATGGCACATATGGCACTCCTAGCTAACAATGTAGACCTCTTCCATCCTCTTTCAGAGGAAAAGTATATAATTAAATGATGCTCATATCCTCCTAGGGTAGTCAAAACCCTCCTCGAAAAAGTGGCTTCCTTCCTATGGCTTCCCTTAGTGAAAAGTGCATTCCAAATGAACAAGCCCCCGCTATCAGGTCAAACTGTGCTAGCCTAGAAGGAAAGGAAAATTCCAAATCAATAGTGAACCCTTGTTGAGTCAAAATTCACTTTATTTAAGGCCTTATCTCCCTTTTACTGTTCAATTTTCATAGGGCTATATTGTTCTTTTGTTTAGATAATTACATTTATTCATTTTCATATTAAATGCACCCCACGACATCATAACATTGTTTAAATTTACAACATTATTCAACAACATATGCAATTATATAGAAATAAAAATATCATCATCAATGCAATGAAACACAAAGGAACAATAAAATAAAAACATTCACACATGGAGACACCAGAATTGGAAGGACACTAGGGAAAATCCCACTATGGGGAAAACCCTTTAAAATTATTCTTCTTATGATATTTTCATTGGATGATTTAGAAAAAGAGAGTACAATGATCCATATATTCAACCATAATCTTATCCAACAAAATAAACTAAACAACATCTGCGAGATGATCCCAACAATGTTAATAATAAAAACCTTCATTCAAAAGCCTATAATAAACTATTATTGTTTGCTATCTATTGTCGAACTCTATGGCCAATGGATGAAATTTTCAGTCAAGTAATAAAACCAAACCCTAGCTCCCAACCACATGTAGAGAGTGATGTGCATTCAAATAAATCCCTCCAACCACACTCATGAGCCTGTGTTCCTATAGTTATAACTAAAAATTACCTATGTCAAGCATGTGGTTGGAAACCAAAAACCTAGCACATGTGCGAGCTTCAAACCCTGCAATCTCGGATATGTGCGAATAAACTTCAACAAACTATCACATACCTATGTCAGTGAAACCAAAGATAGAAGAACAATTATCATCATAATGACATCCAGATTAGGCTCACTTGGCTTGTATTTATATCCATCCATGGGTGTCTAATTTATCTTTTAGGTCGACCTTTTGTTTTGTGCACATGTGGGCTTTAATTCAAAAGTGCACTTTCCCTTGTCCAAATTGAGTACTTCAATAGTCAAAATTGGTCCTCTCAAAAAGACAAATCTCTTCCCATGGTTGAAATTTCTCAGTGAACTACCAAATTAACACACCTTCTCATCTAGGGAGAAATTCCAACAACATCATGTAATCGTCATAAGTATCCTATCATCAAATCACATCCTACCTCAAGTATATTGTAATCAAATATTGTCACTACTCATCTTTGTTAATATATTGATTTTCTTTCCTCATATGTTGAACATTCTCGAATCTAAAAGAAAAAGAATTTTATATTGGAGTGGAGCCTAAGTTACCACACTTTATTCATCAAGGAGCCATTTCTACTACTTGAAATCATTGCCAGCGAGGAACCTAATGCTACCACCTAGGAACCATTACAAAGCTTATCATGAGGGAGCCCTGCTCAACCTGGAACCACATCAAAGAGCACATCTCAACCTATAAACTAATGAAAATAAGGAAGGACCTATTGGAAACTCTCGGCTTGTTTCCATGAGAATGGGGATGTTCCTACGTGACACTTTCACTCCTTGTCTAGCAATAGGAGAGATACCACTTAGAAAACAAGGATTACAACCATGCCATGATGTAATCAATGGGCTAGATAGCACTTTCTATAAGAGATAATGATCACGCCCATCATATTGCCTACTAATATTCCTAAATCGAAAAAATGACATTCAATAGTCATGTGGTAGAACACATGCATCATAATCATTTTCGGTGAGATACCATACTTACCAAAAGTAAGGATCACAGACCCCCAAGCACTCTTTGGACCCATTGGCCAAACAGAGAGTGATAATCCTGACAACCACAACTTGTGGGTATAATGCCAATTTGGGTATGCTCTACGTATACCATGATAGGGGACATCCATATCCAACCCTATGGGTAAAAGGTAAGGGCAATATCCTATTTTTTAGTGATTCCTCAACCCGAGGATCCCTCCATCCCAATTCCTCATGCCAGAAGCTTAGATAGTGAGGAAGAGATAGCTTAATGTCCTCGATCAGACCTACTCTTAGTAGATAAGAAACATATCATTTTCTCATATCTCGTATCGACATAAATAACTCATGAAGAGTTTCAATTCTTAATATATATATATCCTATATCTATATCATATAATATATTATAATATATATATCATAAGAGGATAGCTTATTCATCCTCCCTTTCATAGAGGAAACAACCACAAACCTGAGCTTGTCTCGTAAAACAACATTGTCTCCATATATGAAGGTCTCTCAAGTCCAACTATATATGGGATTCTCTATCAATTGGGTCTCACTCTTTGTTATCAAAATGTATTATTGTCACGTGCATAACCTATTTGAAATATCTTTCCAAAGATTTTATTTAACCTTCCTCGTAGCTAGTTGTGTTAGCAACATCATACTCAACCTTGGTTGTGCTTAAAGCTATAGACTTTTCATCCAAAATATCATGGTAGATCTCATACTAAGGAAGCACCTAGATGTACTCATCTCACCAATAACAATCCCAAACAAAATCAATTTATCCGTGTAGTCAGATATGATAAGAACAATATCACAAATGAAAAATTGATCGTCCCATGCAAATATCTTGAATTGAGCTTGGTGGCAACCCAATGGGTATGAAGTGGCTCAAATATGAATTGATTCAGATTTTATTCCAAACATATGTGTATATGAATGGGTGTTCACATGAAACATCAATGCTTCAATAAATTATAATTTTTCAAGTCAAGTGCAACAATATCTCTTCATAACCTTTCCAAATTCAATCAGAGTGTCCAAGGATTTGCATTTTCACTTTGTAAAAACTCTTCAATGGCTTCACGATATATATTTTATTTTCCAAACTTTAGCAAGTAAATCATCACGCCATAATTCTTCATTTTGAACTTCAAAGTTCAACTCCCTCTTACTTTTATCATCAGAGGTTCAATAACTATTAAGAATATATCATAATTAAATAAAACCAAAATCGAAGGCATACATTAGACCACTTTGATGTAGAGCTTTGTATCGGTACATCTTTCATGCTTCACTAGGTAACTACTAACGCAAACATACTAGGTTCGAGATGCTTGCTTCAAACCAATAAATGTTATCTAAAAACATTATACCAATGAAATCAATATACACAGATTCACACAAAGAAATACCGAGTAATTAAATAAACTATGTCAATGTATCAAGACTTAGATGCAAAATTAAAGTTGTTAACAAAGTCATAAAAGTTTCTGCCAATATCATTGTGACAAACTCTTCTGGCCGGGTGTCATGTTACAGATGTTCTTATTATAACTTTTGTAGCCTTTGGTGCTTTGATAATATCCAAGAAAATTAAATTCACTAGCCCTTGCATCGAAGTTACCAAGATTATATTCATTCCTCTTGATGTAACAATTACTTCCAAAAACTTTGAAATGCTTGAGTGTTGTAGGTTTTCCATACCAATGCTGACAACGAGTTTTGTACTTGTTTAGCGTAAAAATGAGCTCTCTTGAGTTTCACCGCTATTGTGTGAATGGCTTCGACCAAATATCTCTGTTGAACTTTCCTTTCCTCCATGATAGCTCTCTCTATCTGTTGTACAGAGTTGTTTTCTCTCTCTGCTACACCATTCGCATGTGGAATGTCTACTATTATGAACTACTTTTTGATGCCATGTTTCTCTGCAAAAGTCATAAAACATTTTTGAGGTGAATTTTCCTCCATTGTTATATCTTATGCTCTTGATTTTATAATTGGTTTCACTTTCATCCACAACTTTGAAATATTTGATCTTCTCAAAATTTTCATATTTTGTCTGATAAATACAACCCACATCGTCCTACTGAAATCATTGATCATAAGCATGAATTACAATTTACATATGGGTGATTGTGTTCTTAATGGTCCACTCAAGTCCATGTCTACTAGTTGAAGTGTCTTTGATGATGAGATCTTCTTAGACTAGAATAGTACTCATGTCTCCTTACCCAATTGATAATATTTTACAATCACATTCTTTGGTTTAAAAATCCTCAATAAATCCTTGACAACAGTCTTCTTTCTCAATTTTCTTTCTCAAAATGGATTGTGCAATTCCCAAGGTTGATCATCTAACTGCATGCAACACTTGTACACTATAGACTAGTCTAAAATTGATGTTACATTCCCTGGAAATCTCCACCACAACTAGGGAACATGAATTACCTTCATGCACTAGCTATTTTTGATTGATTGATCAGTGAACTAGATGATCAATCTCTTTGTCTAAAGTCCCACTACACAATTAACCTTAAACTAGTTCCTCCAACAATCGAGACTATTTTAACTGAAAAAAACTTGAGATAACTGAACTTCAATGCTACAAATTAGAAATCACACATGCTTCACTAAACTCTAACTCCTCCAACTCAAATTGACCAAGTAAACTGGGTGACAAAAGCCATGTAACACAAGTTAACTACATCCAAGTTGTGTGTTGAAGTGGAAATTCATTTTTTGTCAATTTGATCAAGTAAAAATCAAATTAAGAATTTCTTGTTGCATATTTTTACACTCCCTATCACTAAGAAAGGGATTATAACCCACCCTTATCCTACAACTATGGAACTCAAACTTCCTGCTTCACAAAGCCTTTGTCAAAATGTGAGCATCTTGTTCATCTATTAGAATGTAGTGTAGCCACATTATTCTTCTCTCCACACAATCATGTAAATGGTGGTACCGGATATCTATATGCTTTGATCGATCGTGAAAGACATGACTCTCATAGAGCTTGATGCGGCTATGATTATCACAGTAGGTCACAGTTGGGCCCATTATCTGACCAAACATTCTAACAAGTATATTTTTCATCCAAATCACCTAACATGTTGCTTGAGTTCCAACCATGTATTCTTCTTCTACTGAGTTGAGTTCCACAAATATTTTATTCCTATTAAATAAGCAAATAACTGCAAGCCCAGCACTAAAAAACCCGCATGATGTATTATTTCGGTTCGTTGGACAACTCGCCTAGTCTGCATCTATGAAGCCACACAACTTCAATCCCTTTGTCTATATGTACCTAGTCCAATATAGGTAGTGCCACTCAGGTACTGTAAAACATACTTAGCTTCCTCTGAAAATAATTTGGTTGGCCTAACCATAGCTTGGCTCAGCTAGTTGACTGCATAGCACATATATGGTTGTGTTTTCACAAGATAAATTAGTGAACCCACGAGTTGTCGATAAAGGCTAGCATCCACTTCCTCAGCTGAAGTGGCTTCCTCCTTCCTTGAGTTCGTCACTAGAGGTGTCTCCATGGGTTTACAACTCTCCATGTAGAATCTTTGTAGTATCTCATTTACATACTTTCCTTGAGACATAAATAGTTCCCCATCACCTTGCCATAATTTCAACCCGAGGATGTAGTGGATGAGGCCCATGTCCTTCATTTTAAATTCCTTTGCAAGGTCCCCCTTACAAGATTTGATCAACTTCTTATCACAAGTCAAAATCAAATTTTCAACATATACGAAAATAATAATAAATTTACCTTCTACCAAGATGCGAGAGAGGTTTGCATTCGCTTAACTTTTGGTGAAGCCCAAACTAGTGACATAAATGTTGATCCTGGTGTAGGAAGCATGGGGTTCTTGTTAGAGACCGTAAAATCTTGACTTCAGTCTGAACACATGAGGATCTTGATCAAATGTGTGAAAACCATTTTCTTGCTTGATGTACACATACTCCTCAATAATCCCATTGATAAATTTTGTTTTTACATCAGTTTGGTAGATCTTGCACCCCATCTGTGCAGCTAGTGCAAGAATTCATCTAATGGATGGGTATCTTACTACGGGAGAAAAGGTCTCCTCGTATTCAATTACCTCAGTTTGAGAGTACCACTTGGCAATAAATATGGCCTTAAACTTCTCTATGCTTCCATTTGCTACATGCTTGACCGTGAAGATCCATCTCAAGCCCATTATTCATTTATCCATTGGTCTTGGAACCACTTCCCAGACACTATTATTTAAAATGCATTCATATTCCTCCACCATTGCATCAACCAATACAGGTTTCTCAACTACTTCCTCAAAAGATGATGGCTCATTCTCTAGAAGGTCAATCATTAGAGAAATGTATTCAGTGTATCAAGCAGGTGAGCTTCTTTGCCTCTACAAATTTGAAGGAGCACCCACATTCTTTCGTGCATCTTGTACAAGTTTATCAACTTCATTGGTCCTTTTCCTACCATCTCTGGATGGTTATGCTTAAGTGGATGTCTTTACTCTTTGCTCCTCAATTTGTTGTTTCTACAAAAATTCCTAAAGCTCCTCCTTTTGATCTCAAAGCTTCTTGTCTGGTGGCGTCTAAAGCTTCCTCTCAAGAGCGGACCACATGGCATTCACCTCATCAAACTTTACATCCCTTCACACATTTTTCATTCTGAGGGATGGTAAGTACACATGGTAGTAGTGTGGGGTTTTTTTGTAAACCCACAAATACCCCCAACTCTATTGTCAGCTCAAGCTTCTTCATTGACTCTTTGGAGACATGGAAGTAAACAAAGGCTCCAAAAATCCTGAAGTGTAACACATCTAACTTCCTCCCTGAGAAATCCTCCTCCGATGTAATCATATCAAGAATCTGAGGAGGACTCTCATTCTAAAAGTAGACTGTGTGTTGCATCCCTCAACCCAAAAATGAAGAGACAAGACTTGGTTATGGAACATCACCCTTTTTTCTACCACAATGTTACGGTTATTTGTCTCAGCCACCCCATTCCACTTTGGGTTGTGGGACATTTTCAACTCTCGTCAAATGTCTTCTTTCACACATAAATTCTTGAATTCATTTGACACATATTTACCTCCATTATCACTCTCGAGAGCCTTTGCCTTGTGGTCGGTTTCTTTCTCAACCAATTCCTTGAATTCTATGAACTTGGAGAATTCTCATCTTTATTCGACATGAAGAATATACAATACTTCTATGAAAATTCATTAATAAAACTGAAAAAATATAGTGTCTAGGATTGGAGGTTGTCGAGAAAGGTCCATAAACACCAGAGTTGTTCCTTTCTAGGATTGCATGTGCTTTTTTGTCCTATTCATGGAATGTGGATGGTGTGTACTTCCCCAAGGGACATCATTTTCATACATCCTACTTCTCAAGTGCTCCTTTTGGGAGCCAGGTGGTTATTTTCTACATAACCTTCAAGGCGCCATGACATAAATGGCCAAGTCTTCTATGCCAAAGTTTAGAGACGTCATGGTCCTGCACTTTCTCCACCTTAGTGCTTAATGCAACACTCTCTTCCACATGTATATTATAAAAGTTTTTCACATGAATGTTGATATGCTTCACTTATCCCATCACTATGTGTCTCAGGAATTCTTTTCCTTTACTGAAGATGACATCCTATCTAAAACCGCAACAGATATGAGATTCTTATTTAGGACCAAAACAAACATGAAATCCATGAGTCCGAGAGGGGAGCTTGACTCCCTCTTAAAGGTGACTGAACCAATCCCAGTTATGTTTTACATTCCATCGTGCCTCTTCTGAATGTGCATTTGGAGATATTTCTCCTCCAAGTCACCAAAAAAGTCTCTATACCCTTCCATGTGGAACGAGGCATCAGATTCCGTGTAACACATGCTCCCTAGCACTTTGTTTTTCATGCATCTGATAAGGGTCAATTTAAGCTCAAATGGTGAAGCCAAGGCTTCACCTTCTTCTCCTCCTAAGGTCTTCTTGATTTCCTTTTTGTGTAGACACTTCCTGACATAGTGACTGAATTCATGACAATGGAAGCATTTAATTTTGGAAAAATCTTTCTTCTTGCCCCGTTGTTTGGATTGTGGTTTAGTTTTAGATTTCTTCCCTTTTCCTTTGAATCCCTTTCCAACCAATGCAAATTTTTCTGCATCCTCACCCTTGGAAGAATTCCCATCTCTAGTATTCTACTTTATTTCCTCCTGTACCAAATTAGACCATAAAAATTCTCAATTTTATAGTTTCTCCCTCTTGGTCATTGATTCTTGATAGCTACACTAGCTCTTTCAAAGGCCCATAAGGGCTAGGCTTACCAATTCATCGTCTAAAACAATAACACCAACTCCTGCAAGCTCATCACGAATTTATGTGAAGTTGATAAAATACTGCGGGATAGTGTTATTCTTCTTCATCTTGGTATTTCAAATTTTATCCTTTAGCAGCAATTTCCTATGGTCACTACTATTCTAGGACAAATCCTTTAGTGCCTCTAACATTGCATAAAGGAGTTTCTCTCCCATGGATATTGGTAACAATGTGGGCTCGTACTCCCTGCAATATTATTCTCATAAGCTTGACCACATCTTTCTTCCACTAAGAAAGGTTATGGGCATTAGATTTTCATGGCTTTGCAACATCACTCTTGATGTATTCTAGCAATCCATTTTCATCAAATAACATCTCCATGTAATCCTTCCATACAATGAAATTAGATTTGCCTTCCAAGGCATATCCTATCCTCAACCCATTGAAAGTCGTCTTCTCATATCTAAAGAGAACTTGCAACATTGAACTAGAAATTCAAACCTCCTCAGAAACATCTTTGAAATTCTTGTTCTAATGTGAATCTTGCTCTAATACCATGTAGAATTTATGATGTAAATTTGTAACTGCTCATGAAGTATTAATCAAAATAACAAGATAAAAAACTACTCTACTACTTTGGATTGTAGATTACTATGGTGTGGTTTCTAAGAGGAATTCAGATTCTCGACAGTGTTCATCTTTATTTTGGTTGACGTTTCGAGTCTAGACCCAGACTCATCATCAGGACTAATAAACGGAGAAAAGAAAGAAAAGGGTTTTGATAAATATGTAATAGGTCCTGATGATGAGTTTGGGTCTAGACTCGAAACATCGACCAATAGAAATATGAACACTATGGATAATCCAAATTACTCTACTACTCTACAAAATTCAATTCACAATTTAGAAAATCATTAAAAAACATGAAATGAGAAATAACACACATGCACACGATACCTTTCCTAAGGAAAGCAATCTGTTAAAAAACGTAATGTCTGCATGGATTAATCTAATGAACATAGATGTATTACATTTTATTTGCTCAGTTCAGCACAACCTGCAAGTGAATAACCTATCTATATGCTCCCTGCGAAGCTCTTACCCATACTTAGTCAATTTTTTCCTCTACTTGAGCCCATATTTCCTTGTGCAATTTGTTGAGAAATTAGGCCCCTAATATTTAGGAATTTATGTTAAAAGGATTGTGTAATTATCGAGGTTGATCATCTGATTGAATGCAACCCTTGTACATTGTAGACTAATCTACAACTGATGTTACAGTACCTTGGAATCTCCATTATAGTTGGGGAACTCGAATTATCTACATGAACTAGCTATTTTGGGTTGATTGATTAGTTAACTGGATGATCATTAATTTTTACTAAATTCCCACTACACAACTAGCATTCCACTAGTTCCTCTGACAGTTGGAACTAGTTTAACTGAAAACAATTGTAGGCAACTGACCTTGATTGCTACAAATTTTAAATCACACATTCTTAATTAAACTCTAACTCCTATAACTAGAATTTACTGAGTAAACTTGGTGGCTCAAGCCATGTCACACAAGTTAACTACATCCAAGTTGTCCGCTGATGTCGAAATTCAAGTTTTCTCAATTTAGTCAATGTAAAATCAAATTGAGAGGTTCTTGCTGCATTTTCCAAGACATCGAACATAGGTTTCCTATTGGAAAATCCTCCTTCCTGGTTTTCCATGGTCCTTTATCGTTATTCCAACTACTAAATTAATTTGAATCAATTTGGATCTGATACCAATTGTTAGAAGCCAAGACAATACTCAATTGAGGGGGTGAATCAATATTGTAGGAATTTCAAAAACATTGTTTCACTCGTAATGATATTAGGACACCCTAAAAAATACAACAATTAACTCATATTAGCATGACAAGAGCCAACATAAACAACACAAACAACACATGAATATTCTTCAAACTTTAAAACAATTTCTTCACATGGAAAGCTACAACTTGTTGTTACAAAATTTCCTGGCTACAACTAGCAGGAAGAAACTACTCCCTGATTTATCAGCTAAAATTGAAAGAAGATTCAAACCCTAAATATTTACTAGCACCTACTAGAAAGAGCTACAACCCCTGATTTACATGTTGCAACTTGCTGAACCTCAATGATTAATCTTTCCTACAATTTCATACTCAAATCAAGAAGGCCAAATCATTTTATCAAATAAAACAAGTTTCCAGCCATCACCAACACCTTCAACAAATTTTCATTACTTAACACGCCAGTGACATCAACACACCTTCTCACGCAACTTCTCACACAATTGCACAACATACCAATGACTAGAATAATTTTTCAATTGAGTTTGTTTATAAATATTTTTTACTAATATTTTTAGCTTCTTTCCCTTTTAGTTAAATTCATTTTAATCCTTGCATGAATTATCTATTTTTCCTTTTTCAAGTTTCACTAGGTCTTATGGATGTGTTCTCTAATTTATCATACACTAAAATGTTGTTCGAAACTCAATCTTTGAGTTAAACTATAAATTTTTCTTATTCTAACACTTTATAGGTTTCAGTTGTAGTTTACTAAATCTGGTGCATCTATAGTTATGGATTAACTACCAAATATACCTATTAAATCATCTATGCCACCATATTTGTCTCTGAATTTGTCCATGTTACTAATCTGTTGCCAACTCATTCATCCAAATATGGCGTATAACGCCAAATTTATGCTACTGACTCGTTCCATGCCAAAAAACTACCAAATATAGCTCTACAGGCCCTCCACACCTTAAACCCCAACGACTTATTTTATTTGCAAAAATTCCTCTATGAACATGGTCTTTTTCACCAAGTAAAGCCACATCCTGGCATTAAAAACTTAGCCCTAGCCCCTTTATCTAGGCTCTCCTCAATTGTTCTCTTTTAAAACCTTCTATGGTCTACCTTATAGGATTACGTATCATGTGGGGCTACCTTTCAACTTCACCCATTAATCATCATTGCCAAAATGTCCTACCAACCTATCCCAACACTTGTCATCCTGATGATCCTTGTCTGCTACCGTAATTTACCTTTATGGTTTGGTGATCAGGATGAGATGTGTTGGTGGGTCTGCCCACTGCACCTGTGCACCAATCATATGCTAGATGGCATAGTTGTCTCTGGAAACTTCCATGTTTCCACTACCTAGTCATCTCATAACTCTTCTTTTGCGCACTTTAAAACCTTCAGGGTTCAACCTTGAGGGATGACATCATGCTCATGTAATCTCTACAATGTGGGGAGATTAGAGTGGTGACACGTGTCACTTATATTTAGCGCACTAGTCCACCCAAAAATACTAAAAATGCCTTCCATCTATCCATCTCTCATTAGCCCACATCATGCTGACATCATCCTCTACATGTGGTTGTCACACGTATGCTTAGGATAATCACATTGTGCCACCTACACATCCATCTATCGAGCCAATCCATTGCCTACCCACCATGTGGTTGATGGGTCCGTGTGTTGTTGTGGATCACTAAAATCACTAGTGGTTTGTGGCCCCCGTTTTGCATGGTTTATGGATTTGAGGGAAGGGGGTGGCACAATCAACCTTTGCCATTGATATTGTGTTCAACGGTTTAGGAAACTCGCTTTATGAGACCCCTTTGCACATTAACTGGTTGGTGACAAAGCCTGTTGCAGTCTATTTGATGCCTCGGCGGGGACATGTGGCTGCAGATCCATCCAACTATATGCTTGTCTTTTAATGGGTGCCTCCACCAGACCTTTTGCAATTTTTTTTTCCAGTTTTTACAATGTGCCAAAAATAGACTTGCTCCAAAGCACCTCAACCAATAATATCTTTGCAAACATTGGCTTTTTGGGTCCTACCTTTCACTGGAGATATCCTCCAATCCAGGAGGCCATTTGTTATCTTCCACATACCACTCGAAATCTATGTAAGATCTCTTACCATTTAAGTGGGTTCCAACTACAGTGGAGATGATGTGTTATCCAATAATTAACTTCAAAGTTTTTACATCATTTCACCTTTTCTTCATATTCATTCTTGTTGTGCATGCATCTTGATCACCTGTGTCATCCTATGCCATTCTTTATCATTCTTTTCAATTCTTTGTCATAGATTTTTGTCAATGACAACACAATTATAAAAAGTGTTTGAGCTCATGGTTGTGGATACACGTTGAACTTAGATATTAATGAGAAAAAAAGGCTAGAGAGCGAAATTGTTTTTCTATAAAAAATAAAATAAAATTATAGGGTATTTAGAGAGTATTTTTATAATGTTACTAGAGATATGGTACAATTCAAAGCATTAGCATGGTGAAGAAAGTGAATCCTACTATATAGATACATCTAATGATGGTGAAACCGAAGTTGAAGATGAACTTGAAATTTCCTTCATAGTAATAATGAAATGTGAGTAGAATCTAATAATGGAAGTTTTTGAGTACATTTATGAGGCTAATGTAAATGTTGAATTTTATTATGATGTCGAATCAATATTTCTTATGTAGTTCCTTACAATGCCAAAGTGCGATGGAGATGAAAGTCGTTATGGAATGTTTTCACGTTTCAATAAATAAGATGATCAAATCAAAATATGATAATTCATTAATCAACTAAAAATATATACATATAGTTTCTTCTAAAAAAAACTATGATAATGCTAAAAAATGGTCTCGAGAGAAAATTCTTGAGAACTAAGTTTACCAATAATAAGAAAAGTGAATTTTGACAGTTTAATTCTTCTATATATTTCAAGACCTAGAGTAATTGCAATATTCCAACACTCTCCCTCAATAAAATTGTAACCATTCGTGTTTATCTACTCCTTCATATTTAATGTTATGATTTCTTTTAATAAATCACACAATAACTCATTTCAAAAATGAATATGTTATCATCGATAATAAATGAGAAAAAAATTTCAATAAAATAAATGAAATACTACTAAAAACTTTCTATCAATAAATATCTATGAACTACTTGAAACAATACTATATGGCTATAATAAATAAACATTTACATATAATTTACCAAGAAACATTTTAGCTAAACTTCCCAAGCTATAATTAAGAATAACCTTCTTCGGGCTTATTGAAATGATGAGACATGAATTTCTTGAAACTTATTAAAATTAATTATGAAGCTTTTTTATACTAGATCTTAGCTAAACCTCCCAAGCTATAATTAACTGTAAGCTTCTTCAGGGTTATTAAAATGATGAGACATGAATTTCTTAGAAACTTATTAAAATTAATTATGAAGCATTTGTATACTCGAAATAGTAAACTGAGACATTTGCATATTAAGTAAGATTTTGGGATGCACATTATTATTATCTATTTCAAAGCAATCTATATCATCATTCGTGTATCTCAAGTTAACATTTGATTTTTGTATGCAAAGAACATAATGGAAGAAAAATAGTTAGATGCAAATAATATCATTCCGTAAACGGAAAGCTCTCTTCACCTAGTTAACTTAAAAATATCTATAAATTTTTTTTTACATCATTTTAATGTTTTGACAACTTATCCCTCTTCGGAATCTTTAAAAAGTATTGAAATGGTTTTGGTATCCATTGTGCCCAGCATGGTCAGAAATAAAAACCAATCACCTAGAAAAACGTGAAAGGGTGTTTCTAAATCTATAGCAGAACCAAAACATTCTATATTTTGTATTTTTTTGCTATAGGCAAAGAATAATGGATTTTCATAATTTTTCTTTTACTTGGGAAAGGACTATTCATAGAATTCTGTCACTATTTCTTTGCTACTAAATTACAAAATAGAGAAAATGAACATAAATTAGTGTTATTAGTCCCTGCCCTCCGGGCTGGCAGGGACTATAGTAATCGATTTGGTTCGATGGTATTAGTTTTGCACGGCAGCCAATAAACTTATTTTGCCTTAACCCAAAGTATTTTGGCATGACACAATCACCAATGCATTTTTTAATATTTTAATTACAGTTTCACGTGCTTTGAACCAATGAAATAAGTCTTCGTCTTATTTGGCCTCAGATCGAGGTATACAATCTGAAAACTTAGGAAAGGAGTTTCGGACAATTGCAATGGATTAAAGCACTGTCGCCTGCATGAAGTAATGCTATCCCAAAGATAGCATTAGTTCCCCAACATTTAATGTTAAAGAAATGTTATGAGGAAATGATATGGCGTAGGTTAGGTTCTAAGTGACTCACTCTTGCAATCTGTCTGCCGTGTGTCTACTCTGCATGGCTACTCTGCATGTTTCTCTACAACAAGTCCACCTGGTCATTCAGGCTGCAAAAGCAAAGAGGGCTTATGCCGAATATCTTGAACTCACCCCAAACTTTCATACATACTGCTGTTATCTGTATCTTCGCAAGCAGAAGACCTTCCTCCATACGAGAAGAGGGATACTCCATACGAGAAGAGGGATACGATCATGAAAGACTCCGGGTCTTGAGCTCATGTACGATGGTCCCAGATATGGAGAAGAGGGATACGATCATGAAAGACTCCGGGTCAACTCCGGGTCTTGAGCTCGTGTACGATGGTCCCAGATATGGAGTCGACTATCGAACTGGATGAAGCACCGTTCTGTGAGCGGCATCCTTTCCTCGGCCACCAAATACTGCCAACACCAAAATAACAAAAGGTAATTAATTTTAACGACTCAGAAAAAATCTGCAACTTTGTTATATGCAATCAAAGCACAATTCATGAATCAGGGGGCAGTTAGGTGTGAGAATGTCGTTGGGCATATTTGTGGGCAAGATTGCCATATTCTACCTAAGTCAAGCCTCCCGTGGGATTCATTGATTCCTCTGGCTTTATCAATATTAGTGGATTGACAGGAAGGTCGGTCAAGTGAGGTATACTCACAATACTGACATTCAATTCAGAGAGATTGACGATATTTCCTCACCCTTCAATCCTGGATACCCACAATACTGGCATTCAATTCAGGTACATTTTCCTCCTGAACATTTTTTTTTTTTTTTGAAGTATACATGGTTTTATTGGAGCACAGGACAAAGAAAAATACGACTGCCATTTTATTATGCGATATATGTGCATATGGCCAGTCTACTACTTTACATATCTACATAAACTCCAAAATGTTTCTGAACTTGAGGGATTGTAAATTCTAGGAATATCTTTGATAAGATCAGTAAAAAAAAGACAAACACTTGACTCTCTCCTGATTATTTTGGGATATTCCAAAAATTTACCATCCAAATAAAAATACCGCTCTAATGTGCATTCTCTGAACGCAAGGCTGCAAGCTCTCTGTCTCCAGAAGACATGAGTGTTTGGCTTTCAGGTTGAAGCTTAAACAGAGGCATAAATGCTAGGTGGGACGACTGATCAGAGGGAACGGTTCCACTGTCTTCCTTCTTGTAAACATAAAATTTTGCAATGACCAAGAAGAAGATCATGTTGAGGAAACAGAGGATGGAAATGAAAGCATAGTAGTAATCAAGATGGGAGTCATTCAGATTGTTAAGAATCCAGCTTTTCTATTTTATCATATTATTTTCTATTTTCTGAATAATTTGAAATTTTCGCTTGAATTTATCATATTATTTTGTCTTTTCTAAACAATTTGAATTTATCGTATTATTTTCTCTTTTCTGAACAATTAAACGGTGGCATAAAAAAGAAAAAAAATGGAACTGATAACCAACCTGATCAATTGCAGAGGGCTTTTTCCTATGGTGAAAAGTAGAAACTCCTCTCCACTCAGCGAGAACGGTGATTCTAATGCCCGTTTGCTTTTCCTGGATTTGAATTTTTGAAACCAGCATTTCACGTTTTTCTGTTCAACTCTTCCGTAGTTCTTCAGAAGGGAAGTTATTCTCTCTATCTCGTCCAGTGGCGGCGACTGCATGCCATTTCTGTAAATATTTTTCAGTTTTTCCTTTTGTTGCGATGTTCGTTTCCATCTTATACTAATGCTTTCACTGCTACTGTTCTCTGCAGTCACACCTTGAAAAAACAAGGAAGGGATCCTGCAACATCCTGGCACGCTCATGGGACAGATATAGAAGCATCTTGAGTAACTGGAACCCTATTCAAATCACGAAAGCTATCGGTGGCACCCACTCTTCTGTTACATAGAATCAGAGCCATGAAATGAAATGGGGCACTCGCGTACTATGCGAAGTCAATAAACTCATTGTCTGATGATTCTATCAGCTCTTTCTGGTGCTGGCTATACCACTCAATAGACTTGTCTATAGATAGAAATTTCTTAAATTTGAATGCAGCAGCACTGGCTACTCACATTCTGAGAGAATCCTCCCTTTCTAAAGCAATGGCTACTCGCATTTTGAGAGAACCCTTTCCTTATGATGCAATAAAGTCTAGATGCATTGAATTTAGCTTACCTGCGTTCGTAATCAGAAAGACATTACATTGAAGTTAGAGGGCAGATCACTAGGAAAAAATATGTAATTTATGTGTTATATATTATTTAACAATTAAATAATTGACTCAACAACATGTCTTATCGTCTGCATCTCCTAATAGCTGACAAATCTCAGCTCAGAAGCATATACCATTTGGTATGCATGCAGGTTGTTGTTCAGCGTGAGAGATACGTGGCTGTGTTTTTGTGACGTGGCGTCTTTGGCTTTGCATGCTTCCTTTTGGGCTATAGTGCTTGGCCTTTTCCATTCTTGAGTGAAGCGCGAGAATAGTAAGCCTACCTGGCACGGCAAGATGATTTGGAAGCATAAAGATGGTGATGTTGAGTCAGCGAACCGATTGTCTTTTTTTGGTCAAAAATAATTGTTGAAACAACGTTGCATAGAATTCGGATTCATTGGTGCACGCGAACTTGGGCTTTCTCCAAAACATTCTTCAGATTTGGCGAGTGCCTTTAAACATGCGGTTTCATTATTAAATAAAATAGGGAATCAATGGATACAACGCGGAGCGGTCGACGGTAGCAACTGTTTGAACGTGGAAATTACTCATTAAAATTTAAATCAATACAAAATCAAATACTATCTTGTGCATTAATAAATAAATAACTACATATATTGTTGGCCACAAGAACCTAATGCCCACTAAATTAAATGGTCGTCATTTACTTTTTATCTCTCGAAACTCAAAAATTATGGAATTTGACAGGCATATGAAGCTCCAAATTTGAAAGCCATGTTGTTCTCGCAGGACATGTACTGGCAATTACAGTCGAAAAGTCATGGCACATAGTCATGGCACATTTTTACTGTCAAATACAGTCGAAACATTTACGCTGCCCCTTCCCTTAAGTAAAGGATTTTTTTAAAAAGGAAAAAATATCATTGAAACAAACAGGTGACCCTTGTTCTTCAATTCCAAAGTTGACTGCAACCATTCATTCAATTCGGAAGACCTCACATCATTAACATGATAAAGATTGAAGTAGGTAGCGTGTTGTGGTCTAATGGGAGATGACCGAGATAATGTAGTGGCTTGCTTCTGGTAGAATTTGTGGCTTGCTTCTACTTCCATGGCTCATACTTCAGCTTACTAAACTATCACTTAGGAAGGTTTAGAATCGACTACTTAAACTTCAAACTTAGGAATGGGACTCTGCTAGGATCTGCAGCGCTTCAGTAGGCCCTAGGCACTGACTTAAGGTTAAAGTTTTCACCGATGCTTAATACTATCTAGTCTACATTGACAGGATCTCCTTTTCTTTGAAAGCGCAGACACGCTTGACTCACTCGACAGTGGAAGTCCTAGCTGCCACAGCTAGGCAGGGACTAGCTGCCATGCAGCCTGTCTTGTTATCTATTATTTCCTTTCTTTAGGTTTTTCCTATTTCTAACTATTAATTTCTTAACCAATTTTAATATTTCCAATAGTTTCTTATATATTGCATATATTATTATTCAAACTTTCTTATATATCGACAAAAAAACTCTTTTTTAAGATTATTTTATTAAAATAATTTATATATTTTTAACTTCATAACTCTTCTTAAATTTCTTTTATTAATTAAAATAATTTATATATTTTAAATTTTAACCGCCAAATTTTGTGGATGTGATTAATCTGAAAGTCAATTGCAAATGGATCAAATATATAAAAGTGCAAACCCTTAAAAAGGTATGCATGTGATTCATGTGAGAGTTCACTACATCCTTAGTCACCATAAATCTATGCTACTATAAATATATTTTTACAATAAATAGAAACCTTAAATGTTTTATGTGGAAAATTCATTAATCATGAAGGCAAAAAAAATCATAATAATAATGAAACAAAAAATTAGGAAAAATAAAAACAATAGAAAGTTAGCGAGTGTAAATATATGGAGAATAAATTGTTTAAAATAATAAATTTTAGAAAATAAAAATTAAAAATAGATAGAATAAATAAATATCAATAAAAAGTAAAACATCCTCATTTTTACTGACAAAAAAGATAAGGCTGAGCTTAAATTAAATTATACTGAAATATTGACATTAAATTTTAAGGAAGGACAAGGAAGGAGGGGTTAATAAAAAGTACAAGGAAAAAATAAAAAGGAGATGATAAGGAATAATTAAAATAAAGAGTTGGAGGAAGAAAAAAAATAAAGGATTGAAAACTTTCATTTGAAATAAAGTGAAAGAATGTGTAGGAAAAAGGAAAAAAAAGATTAAAAAAGCAGAAGTATAAACTATAAAACCAGAATTAAGAAAAAGAGGGGAAAAAATAAAAAAGGAAGATAAATTACATTAAATGCATGAATGGATAAACCAAAGGAAAATAATAATGAGAGAATATTAAGAAAAAATGAGAATAGGGAAAAAAATTGTAGAGAATTAAAAAAAAAAAAAAATAGAAGAAAAGTATTAAAGAATTAAAGGAAAGGAGGACTCAACTAGGTAGGTCAAATAAAATTATGGATTATGGAGTAAAGAGAATGTAACTAGAGAAGATAAGTATCATAAGGTGTAACACATATAGGTAGGTGATTTTAAGACAATTGACAAGTTTTAATCGAC
The DNA here is from genome assembly GCA_000404065.3 of Pinus taeda. Lineage (NCBI taxonomy): Eukaryota > Viridiplantae > Streptophyta > Pinopsida > Pinales > Pinaceae > Pinus > Pinus taeda. The sequence goes on along the minus strand of APFE030555412.1, from coordinate 331,846 downwards.
TTTTCAAACCAACTTGTATGTAAAAATGTATATTTTGTAATAATGAGAATGTTTTTAAAATTATTTAGTTATATATTTATAATTTTTCATATTTAATATTATTTTTTTAATTATTTTTTTTTAACTATTTATGTATAAGGTTTACCTCTAAAATTTGAATAATTATTTTAATATGATAATATATTTTTGAATTATATATTATATTTTTATATATATATATATATATATATATATATATATATATATATATATATATAATTTATATTATAATTATAATAATTCTAAAATAAATTTATAAATCATTTTTTAAACAAATTTCAATATCAAATATATAACCTATATAATTTAAATACAATAAAATAAACATTTGCAATCTTGGGGACTATTGATTTGGTTCAGGTTCAGGCCACTTCACATTTTATAACAAAGGGTTGAAGATGAAAGCAGTTTTTTAAGAATGAAATTATCACCTAACAAAAAAAAGTTACAAGGTAGAAATTCTACCCAAATTTCCCACGATAAATCAATCTTGCTTGCTTGTTTGCACTCCCATCTCATCTATAATCACCATCTCTGCTATAATTTTAATTCAAATCAACTTTATAATGGAATTTAATAACCAAATTCCAATAACTACAAATCGGGAAAAACTGAATCATTAATCCTCTGTAGGATTGCATTTCATTATGACTTTATCTGCCCTATACCAATGGCATGAACGTAAGAGCGTAATCCTGCTTCCGCGATCTTTTGTGTTTTATATTTGTTAGATTTCATCTTTCAAATGACAGAGCGGAGAATTTTCGCACCAGAGCAGACAAACTTATGAATCCAATGATGGAATTAAACGAGCAGGGCCAGCTTTCATGAATCCAATAACTAGATATATGGGCGGCCTGCGCTGTCGCCATCGTGGGCTACAGAGAACACTTTTCTTTCCGCCTTCGCATTTAGTGACTCGATTCTCGGGGTCTGACATAAGCTGGAAGTCAATGGGAAAAATGATCGCTACGAGGTCATTTATCATCCAATACAGTGAGAAATCAAGCATACCTTACCCTTAAAAATGTTCTGTAAATGTTCACAACGTAAAATGTTTAAAAGGTTCACAATATACTAAAATTTTACAACGTTAAAACCTATGGGTGGATTTGATTCGAAACTCCAACCCTGCTTCATACTTCCAGACAGACCCACCACCTCCGGATGCTGATTTTCATTATAACCTCCATGTGAAGCGTCCTCGTCCCTCGTAACTCATTATTTATTCATTGGCGCTGTCCCGCTGCGTTAATGCGTTTATAAATTCACGAGCTTGGTCTACTTTTTTAAGATTACATAAGAGATAAAAGTAATTAATAATTGAATTATAACTCAACCTAAGTGAAGTGAACTGAATTCAAAGTGATTATGAAACTTAGATGGACAAGTATGACACTTTGTAGCCCGTTGGAATTAGTTTCTCCAACATTTTGGTAGCTACTTGGAATTAGTTTCTCCAACATTCCAGTAGCTGGTTAATTTTTCCAACATTCAGGTAGCTGGTTTGAGCTTCAGCTATGCTTACCATTTTAAATCAAAATTCACATCAACTAATTTTGTTTTTTGCTTAGTAATTTCATAATTGCTTAAATTTTTTGTTGTAGGTTTCAAATATTAGTTTCTCCTGCAACTCTTCTATGTTTCCAGGTTGTTCACGTATGTTCTTTACTTGTATAGGCTTATATGTGAATTGCTGCCTCATGTCACTTTCTGAAGTAAGTTCTTTATCATTAATTTTTTGTAACATAAATTTATGATACAATTTTATCTCTTACTCCAATACATGAAAAACTCAATAACATTTTCATTTTATATAACATCCATGTTGTGTTAAATATGCATTTCTGCAGCTTCTATGCACAATTGATCAAAACATAATGTTGCAATGGTTGTTTCAAAGAGCGTTAATTCTTCTTCAAATTTTGTTATTTCTTCTTGATTGATGCTAACATGTGCACATTCAAAATCAAAGTTAAGTTTAAAAATATTCCATAATCAGATCAATTATGTTATTTATGTTTTGCAATGAAGGTTTTCTCCTCTTGCACCTCCTTCTCTACCTCTCCAGAACCAAATGGATTTTGTTCTTTATGCTATGTAATGAGCACTTTCTCCTCTTGCACTTCCTTTATGTCTGTGTTGCTTCCATTTCTTTACTAACCTCTACTGCCTCAAAAAGGTTGTCTTCCAGTTGGTTTTCAGGCCCAAGTGGACTTTTCTAACCAAATAGCAATTTATCAATAAGATATTTTTGTTATATCATATTCCACCATTATCTTCATCAAAGTTAACATCAAGAAATTTTAATTACTAGATTCACCATATCAGTGACTCCTCTAATTACAACTTCTATATCATGGGCCAACTTTATTGTTGGATTCACTAAATCATCATCCACATAAATGGTTTCATGAAAAAATGTGTTCTTTCTCTGTTGAGCTTAAAACATCATCATTATTGTCATCTACTTTGAAATGACATTCATCAAACTCTTTATCTTCAACTTTATTACTCTCCCTTACACCAAAACTCATCTCAAGGGTATCCCAAGCTTCTTTGATTGTATTTGCATCTGCAATGAGGAAAAGACATTTTTTTTTCTTTTGTCTTCTAACTCTTTCAAATAGATCTGAAACAACTCTGGTTGTTGCTTTCATTTTCGCGTTGGCTTTTCCTATTTGCTAAGCCTTGGCTAGTTGCTTATTTGTGGTGGCTTCTTTTCTCCTTATATTCCCAAAAAAACAGATTTACAAATTCTCTACCAAAATAACACTTTTACAAAAGCTTTTACAAACTAAGTTTTTTATTTTTTAATATTGATATGCTCACAACTAATTTGAATAACACCATCTTTTCAAGAAATAACAGCAATGGTCTTTTTTTAAAAATCAAATAAGCCCCTTTGAAAACTCACATATTCTTTAATACAAACACTGTAATCCAGAGCCTAGATATTAATCTGCTTTGATATTTTCATAGTGCAATAGGGTTGAAGATGATAATTCCAGCAGCTTTAGTGGACTTGATTCTGCTGGGGCTTATGCAGGCAAAGCTGTTGCAACTGTCACTCATGATCCATTGGCTTTGAGCCTGTTACTTGAGATCCAATGGCTTTGAGTCCATGTGCTAGTGCAATGTTCAACCCTAGGAAGCAGAAACCAAGAGCTGATTTCTGCAATAATCTGAAACTTCAGGCTAAATGCGCGTGCAAGTATAGCACTGATCCTAAGTTCAAAGGGCACATTCAAACTCTTGCTGCTAAGATAGTTGCATATAGTTGCCCTGTGCCAATTCCCAAATGTTAATAGGTAAGGTGTACAACTAATATTTTTAATTAGTGCAATTGTTATGGGTTCTCAAAGTTCTCTATTGAACTCTTTAGGTAATCAAAGGGATCATCTTGAAGGTAACCGCCACGAGGAATAGCCATCCTATTGGGAAAAGATTATTACAGAACTTGAATGGACGATATTATTGTATAGTGTTATTAGGAGTATAAGCCGTGATTTTTATATGAAGATTAGTGCTTGGTATTATATGATATGATATGAGAGACCTGTTCTCGCAACTGCGCTAGCAGTCATTTTAATGTAGCTTGGGAGTTTTATTTAATATACATTCATGTGATTTTGATATCTACCATTTCATTATCGAAGATCAATGTCTTCTTGAATATCTTTGCGTGCCTAGGAGAGGGTTCAATTAATTTGAAGAGTATCTTCATGTTACAGCAGCAGCCTTCGTGACTTTTATTGCCTTGAGCTTTGTAATGACCAGAACCTTATAACTTACATGAGAAAAGCGCAGGTCTTTTGTGACTAAAAATGTATATTCTTATGCTGCATATTGATTTAAGATAGCGCCCGTTACTACCAAATTTGCTGCAAACATTTTCTTATATCACATGGTGGCCATTCACATCGGAGGTCATATAATAGGTATATACAGATCCTTACACAATGAACATATGTGAACGTGATTAACCGACTATTTTCAAATGATGCAAATTTAGAGTGTTAATTAAGATTGTATTTGAAATTAGATAGTAATTATGTTGGGAGTAATGTGAATGAATAGTTTATAGGAGTGATATTTTAACTTTTCTTATTAAATTTGTCAATAGGTTGTATTAATATGGTTTTTATTAATTTTTTTTTTAATTTTAGTTTTATGAGATATATTATATGTATGTAGAATAATATTTGAATATACATAATCTATGGATTTATGGGATAGTTTTTATCACTATAAGAAGTTATCTTTCTCTTTTATTCAACTTATTATTGCAAATATTCAAATTGTGATATTTCATTCCAATTGTATTTTAATTTTTTTGTGATTTCTTTTAAGTTAATTTTTATAAGAAAAGAAAATTGTCATACATTTTATCAAAAAATAAAGAGGAAGTTAAATGTAAGAGGAAAACTAATATTATTTCATTCAAAAAATAAAAGGTAGGTTATTTAGTTAGCGTTCTAATTTTATTATTGGTGTTAAAACTTGAAGTGTTGAAATATTTTTTTCTTACATAAACATTTAACTTACACATTTTTTTATAATTTCAAAATCTTGAAATTGCCCTTAAAAATGGAGCATTGGGAATGAAGGATCACCTGTGGAGATTCCTTTTAAGAAATTAAGAAGTGAATGATTTTTTTTAAATAACCTAATTAATTATAGAAAAAATATTGAATTTATCACAAGTTATAATTAACCCTCTTGCAAATATACTCATCTAATACACTTACTTATACATTATATACCATTAGGACAAGTTCTCCTAGGTTGGAGAGTTACTTTCACTCTTTTCTTGCATGTAAGAGTTTGTCTCTCTAGTTTTGTGAGTGAAGGAATCTTTCCAATCCTTATAATATCCTCAAGTAGTCTATGGCAAACAATTTTCCTAACTTGTATGACTTCTTTCAATGTTAATAGCCAATTTTAACTCTTTTCTAGATATTAACATCTAATTTTTGGATTCGCTCCTTCACCTTACTCATATGGTTCATATCTATCCATTAAGCTTAAGTTGTATAAGATTATTATTGACTTTGACTTTATGTGATTTATTGGATTGTCATGAACTCAAATTTTAGCATATAAATGGATATTTTAATAATTCCCTTTTAAATATCAATTATATGACACAATTAACTTCTATGATCCTCTGGGTTATGATTTTGAACATATTTGGGTCAAACCATTGATGGTTTATATAATTTATTTTTCCATCATGTGAATGAATGTTGATAATTTAAATAATTTTGCTTGGATTGAGGTTACATTTATGAGTTAATATGTTTTTGTGTGTGGAATATACATTATTTATGTGTTGTGTTTACATCTACATAGATTGATTTCAATGTATTATCTCTTTATAATTGTGTGGCACTCTTATAAACCAAGTTGTTGTTACTAATTCAACATAAAAGCAAAGGACTAATTATTTTTATATGTAGATGTGTGTATCTATTTTTGTTCATTAATGTTATTTCATAGATATAAATTCATCAATAGAGTTGTATACATGTTTGTTCTTATCATGAATACAATTTCCCCTTATAGGATTTGATTTTTTATTACATTAAAATTGAATTGAATTTCATATTATTAATGTGTAAACGTATTGAGAATCCTTAATAGTTCTAAATAAATCAAATTTTAGTTTTAAGTTCCAATTTTATGGGGAAGATTGTAACTTGGAGAATGACAGGCCAACCATAGAACGAGAGAATGTACACTCATATTTCGTAATAACTTTAGCACTTATACCTTTAACCCATGCTACCATCTCATGTGACCCAGTTCCTAGGGGTCATTGGTAGTTTGCATGATGATGCAAGCATGACATCCTCATTCCATGTGGCACCTTGTGAGGTGTGCCAAGTGTTAGCCATATTTGAACTTTTGGCCAAACAAAGTGTGCTAGTCTGTCACATGGTGTGCCAAATCACCATGTTGATGTAACTGGATGATTCCTTGTTGTGTAATCTAGCCACATCACTCATCCATAATTTTCCATGTTGTATCTATGTTTACTCTGCTATGTCATCTTAATTTTTCCTATCATGATGCACTATATGTCCATGCATCACTAGACTGTCGATTCCACGACTATGTAGGTGGCCACATGTTGTCTACATCATCACATCTGCCCAATCATAAAGTGTCATGTATCATCCCTAGATTAGTTATTTTTCTCTCACGAACTAGTGCACATGTTCCCTTATCTCTCACATATGACATGTGATAGGTACACACCCTTAAATAGTGTTAAATTCCATGAAAGTTCTACCAATATTTGTGAAAAGTGCACACTTTAAAAAATTAGTGGTTTGGATTATTTCCCTATAGTTTGGCCCTCTAATAGAAATGATTTTCAAATGGCCATACGTTCTCATCATGGGGAAGTTTTTTAGAGTGGGAGATATTGTAAAATCATTAGGGAACCATAACCTTTTCAAAAAATCAATAAAATTCAAACCTATTTGACTTCACTTGATGAGGGCATGGAAGCTATCCAACTATCATATTGATTCTTTTGGACCAATGAATGATTTTTTTTGTTGACTCAAACATCCCCTTTGACATCAATGATACCTTGTTGTCATCAATCACAACACTATGTGTGACAATCTCCCCATTTTTCATTGATGGGAACACCACTAGAAATTGATTCCCATTAATGTCAATTAGTTGAACCTAGATATGCATCACAATATCCTCCTCACATATTGATAAGAAGTCCCCTCATTTAAATGCAAAGTTGTCTTCCTTCTTTCTATCTTTTCTCTTGTTAATGCATGCATTCTCTCTTCCAATATTCTTATTCCTTATACTCAAAGTCAATGTTTGTATCAATTTTTGTAATCTCCCCCCTTTTGACATCAATAGAAAATGATCATGAATGTTTATCAAAACTACCATAATCAAGGGTGAGCTTGGTCATATAGTGTTTCCATGTATCCCATTTCTTTAAATGTCTCCATCTTGTAAGTATTTGTTAAAACTCCACAAATTGGTCATGTTCCTATTTGATAATGTGGACTTGGTAGAACTATGCTACCTTTGTGCTACCATATAATTATGCTTCCATTCTCATAGAGTATCCCCTTTTAATCATGTGCTTTCCTGTGGACCTGGTCAAAGTATCATGCTACCACTGTTGCTCCTAACTATTCTTGCACTTTCAAAATCTCCCCCTAAGACCTTACTTCCCTCATTACTACATATTATAGTACTTTTCTAATACCTATCCTTAATTTACATCAAAGATATCATTATCAAGGCATGCTTTCCAATGGAGTTTTTCATTTTTCACATTTTTCTCTTAGATTAAGCTGCTCCTTTTACCTACACAGAATTGTTTCTTAAAGTTTTGATTCAACAAATGATAGACTTAAAGAAGCCTTCACCATTAGATTAGATTTGAGGGATTAGATCCAACATTCCTATATTGTTCTCATTAGATCCAACCTTTATGGTTCCTATCTTGTTCTCCATCATGTAGAGCTAATCCTAGGATTGATGGAAAGCCCCTCCTTTTTGTATCATATTGAGTTGAGTTTGTAGTATCATGCTACATCACCTTCATTGTGACATATGTAAAATTCAACATTTTGCTTCAATATTTGTACAAATATCCAAAGAATTCTCCTAATTTCGTCCACATGCCTCCATCTAGGCACTTGATCATATCCTTTATGCCTCATCACATCATATGTCTTGCAATCTTGTGCTTTGTCACCAAACTTTGTACATGGAAAAAAAAAAAAACTAAGAAGATTATTTTGATACCTAGATATAAAGGGAGATCTTGATATTATGAACTTATTCCTTGTAAGGGCCATATTCATTTTCTAATTTCCAACACCTACTTCATTAATGCTTGTGGATCCCTTATGAAGATTCGTTTTAATGGGAGATTCTCTTCCTTCTATCTGGATTCTTTCATTTTGTGTATTTTTTTACTTTATGGCATTATCCTATGTCATTGAAATGAAAATGCTTGGAGTTGTTCATATTTTTTTGGGATGTTTTAAAGGCGTTGTTGCTAGATGTAATGAATGCCTAATCGAACCTCTTTGGATGATATTTTCTTTGGGTGGAGGGGGGGTTATTATTCTTTTTTTCCTGGCAACCTTCCTACTATCCAATACCTATTTTAATGAGAGGAGACATTTCTATGATAATAATGTGATCTAGGGATTCATTTACTTTGTGAAAACATGATTTGAATTGCTCCAATTCTTCTCTCAAGAGGGAAACCTCTTGCTCCAATCTCACACAATTTTTTTCCTTCTCACTTGGTTGTTCAAATAGAAACTTCTTTACCCTTTTTGCTTCTTCGCGTTCGACTTAGAGAGAAAGAATAGTCTCATCACATCATTTAGAGTTGAATAGAATGTCAATAACTTGGTCACATATCTAATAGACGCTCAAAATATTATGCTTTAATCCTTCTATACGTAAGACATCATGGTATTTCGTTCTCCCATTATTAATGGTAACAATTACTTTTCCAATGATTCTTGTAGATTTGTTGTTTCGAAAATTTACTTTGCCTCCATATATCTCCCTGATGCTTATAAAATTTCTTCAATCCCTTGACATGTGTCTTGAACAACCACTATCAACGTACCACTTCACTTTTTGTTTTTGAGCATACAATATGAGGCCACAATTTTCTTCTTTCTTTTTCCATATCTTAGGCACACATATTTCCTCTTCTTGATTTACTTTACAATTCTTGGCCTTGTATTTAAAATAATGGCACAAAGAATGACTACAAGTGATTTGCTTATGACCAAAATTATGACATAGAAAAAATAGCCATAAAAGCGTGTTTCATATCCGGAGTATTTCTTTTTGCTTCTTATCTTGGCTTGAACATCTTCCTAAATTTCCTTAGTTGACTACGATGCTATATTTTCTTCTTCATTGAGATCACCTATTCTGTCATATCTTTTTTTTAGATACTTTTCTATTTCTCCCAACCGCTTCTCAACTTCAACGAGCTATTTTGTTAGGATTTCACATTTCTTTTTAAATTCCTCCAACTAAAATTCGAAGAGAATTATAGAGTTGCATCTAAATCCATATTTCCGTGATTCCATGGATCCACCTTCTAGTAGCTAACTATATTGGAAAACGACTTTCTCTAATTCCACTTGTTGGTCAAAAGGTCACACTCAGAGGGGTGGTGAATGAGCATGAGAGAAATTTTACAATTTCATAGCTTTTATTCAATAAGAAATCATATTACGATGGACCATAACCATATGAAACATACCAATAGATATAATAAGGGATCATAAAGCTAATAACACATCAAGAAGTCATCACATCAATCACATGGACACAAGTTTTTACATGAAAATGATACAGGATAAAACTGCAAATTCTTCTTATTATTATTCAATTCATTACGTAGATTTGTAGGAACCAATGTATTGGAGGAAACCACCCACAAGATATGAAAGGAACTACTTGTGGTAAGATACAACATGATTGAGGCACCAACCTCAAAAATTTGTAAGAAATAGCTCACTATAGGCTACAACATGATTAAGGCACCGACCTCAAAAATGTGTAAGAAACAACTCACTATAGCTACAACATGATTAAGGCACCCAACCTCAATTGTGATCAAGCTTCAACTTGCTCTAGGCTCCAACCTAATTGAGACACCAACCTCAATTATGAGAAAGTTACAAAATGATCTAGAATCCAACCTGATTGAGTCTCCAACCTCAATATAGGCACCCACCTCCTACTTTAAACTCCTATGGATCCCTTTTGAAAAATATTTCAAACTGGATCCGCCTACGCTTCAAACAAGATAAGTCTTCAAAATGAATAAGTTGTTGTTGTCATACTACTATCCATGTCCTATCATACCATGTCACTGCTCTACTTCAACTCATTTGTTAATATAATTACATTTGACTTATCTCGAAACTTGATTCTACTGTAAACTCATAAAATTGCAATATGCTCACGGCCCCCCAAAACATCTAATGCATATTATATTCATAAAATATATTTCAACATGACTTTTCATGCCTTTGTATGAATCCACCTATTAATATTGATCACTGTGCATCTTTTGTGTTTCAATTTGGCTCAAGATTGAGCTTAAAAACTCAAAATAACCATTTTAAACCATATAATAAAATACACCATTACAAAAATTTCTCTTTTCATGGAACATTAGATAGAATGGTCATATTTTAACACTAACACTACAAAATGTATTCTTTTGTTCTACTAAAAATTCAACAAAAGGACGTTGAAATAAAAAATATCTTGACCTAACTACCATTGGGACTTGAATGAGGGTCTCGTCCAATATACTATTGGTGTGCCACCAATTGAACTACATGTTGAACCTTATAATGTTATGCTCCCGATCTTCTTTTTTTATGAGCAATATAGTTCCAAATGAATTGGACCGATTTTGAATTCACATTACTTTTGATGCACAATCAACTATACACAATAACAAGTTGACATGGTTAAGCAATAATAAATAGTCATCCACATGTCTCACCTCTTATGGTAGCCTATTCTTCAATGTATTAATCCATGTTTTATATGGTCCATGTTAATGGTTCCATGGTGTATGTGCAGTATGTCAATTGTCCCACTTCTATCCTCTTCCATGGTGTATGTGATCTATGTGTCAATGCATGTCCAATAGGAAATCCAACTCTAATGATCTATCCAATATAGAACCAACTCTATCAACGTGTTACCAATACAAGACTAGTATATATGATGTGTCAATATCTTTGTCGAGAGTTAATTCTCAATAACCTTGAATATTCTTAGACCGAGAACTAATATATTCCTTCAACCATATATGGTCAAAGCTAAAGACATTGTCAAGCATTAAACTCTTTCTAATAATGTTGGACTTTTGACCTTTGCTAAGAGTTAGACCTCCACACATCAAGGATTCCCACTCGTAATGGAACCAACCCACTTATTCTTATTCAATTCATTTGTTTGCAATGTAAATTAGAACCATTATGCCATATGAAATATGTTTGATGTAAATGTAACCAAATCTAGGTGAAAATGTAACTAGAGCAATAACCAGATGAAGGACTAACCAAAACAAGTGCGACCAAATGAAAGTGTAACAAAAGAAAACAAAGCTCAACCTTGTTGTAACTTTTCTTTGAACTCAACCATAGGATTGGATTGTCGTTCAATAATCATTATGTCTCGATCAAATGATTATGCTTATGCGCACACACACATATAGTTTGGATAGTCATGAGCTTATGATAGGGTTGTCTAAAAAATTGGAGAATGCACCCTCAAAGTTGGAATTTAAACCATATTTAATAAAAATATATTTTATAACTTAGAGCTTTATCCTATATCACCATGCCATGTGACCAGTTTCCAGGAGTCCATGGTTATTTGCTTGATAATGTCAACATGATGTTATCATGCCAAGTGCGTTCCATTTGTCAACCATATTTGCACATTAGCTAACCAAAATGCATCAAACTAGCCTGTGACATTTCGATGTTAGGTGGCATGACTTCACCATGATGATGTCACTAGATGGCATCATATTCTTACTAAGTAATGTTGTGTTGGGTGTGGAGCCTGATTATCTTATGTATTCAAAGGTTTCAGCCAGATGTATACCCCAAGAAGATTATACACCCCTCCACGTGGGGGGGTGCGAGGGGGACTTGTCCCGCCCATGGGGGTTTGTGGGGACCGATACCCCCCACTTGTGGGGTTTGGGGGCTAGTTGTCCCCCAGTGGGGGCTCGAGGGCAATGCCCCCAAAGTTAAAAACAGATGTAAAATTGCCTTGTAAAAGTCTAGTAATTTCTAGTCAATCTGGGCCGTTCATTAGGTAGATGATCTAACGGTAGAAGTTATGTTTAATTTAGGGTTTTTTGCCCTAGAAGGCAACCCGTCACTATATATGAGGGAATTGTATTGCATCTATGTAGATCTATATTCTGAGTGAAGAAGAGAGAGGAGATTGAGAGTGAAGAGGTAGTTATAGCGGATCTGTTGTAGGTTGTATCTCTTCAATTTGCTGGATAATATAATAAAAGAAGGACTGGATGTTTCTCCATGGGCATAGTCTAAACTGGGTGAACCACGTATACCTGTGTCTCTCTTGTTTTATGTGTTTTCTGTGTTTATATTTTTGCAATATTTTATGTGTTCCATTGCTCCGTAATATATAATTTTCTAACAACTGGTATCAGAGCTGAAGGTCTATTTGGCTAACAAACTCGCAAGAGAGAAGGTTTCCTTGTTCGAGTAGGAGCAATGGCGGAGGATGGTAGGTTTAGGGTCGAAAAATTCAATGGCAAAAACTACTAGTTGTGGAAGATGCAGATGGAAGATTATCTGTATCAAAGATATTTGTAACTAGCATTGAGTGGAAAGACAAAGAAGCCGATGAGTATGATAGACAGAGAATGGGATGCTCTTGATAGAAAGGAACTTGGAACAATACGGGTGTGCCTAGTGATGTCGGTAGCATTTAATATTTCAAAGGAAATGACAACAAAGGGTTTAATGTCGACATTGGCCAAACTATATGAAAAGCCCTTGGCCTCAAATAAGGTATTTCTTATGAAGCGTTTATTTAATATGAAGATGTTAGAAGGTGGATCTGTAGCTGATCATTTAATATAGTTACAAGTCAGTTAAGCTCTGTAGGGGTAACTTTTGATGATGAAGTTAGGGCTTTGTTATTTTTGTGCTCATTGCCAAAAAGTTGGAATGGTTTAGTTATGGCCATTAGTAACTCTGTCTCTGGATCTAGTACTTTAAAGTTTGATGATGTTGTTGATGCAATCCTTAGTGAGGAAATGCGACGGAAAATCTCTGGTGAGTCATCAGGTAATGCTTTGACTGCAGAGAATAGGGGAAGAAATATGGAAAGAGGAAAGAGCCCATGATATTGCATTAAGTCAAGAAAAGGCAGATCCGAGTCCATATTAGGGATAGTGTGCTAGAAATGCAGGAAGAAAGGACACTTGAAGAAATATTGCAAGTCTTGGAAGGGAAAATAAGGAGACGCGTAGCAAGAAAATAATCATGAAGCGAATGTAACAGATGATGTGTTGTAAGATGCTTTGATTCTTTCATTAGAAAATATTATTGATGCCTGGGTGGTAGATTCAGGGGCCTTATTCCATGCCACACCTAATAAGAAACATTTTCATGATTATGTTCAAGGAGATTTTGGACAAGTTCGATTGGGTGATGATAAACCCTGTAAAATCGTTGGAATGGGTACAACTTTCATAAAACAGCAAAATGGAAATGAGTGGCTATTAAAGGAGGTAAGACATGTTCTAGATCTAAAGAAAAATATGATTTTAGTAGTGCAGTTGGGTGGTGAAGGTTGCGTAACTACTTTCACAGATAAAACATGGAAGGTCACTAAAGGATCCCTGGTAATAGCGAAAGGAGGAAAGGTTGGTACATAGTATTTATGCAATGGTATTTCTACTTATGTTAATGCTTTAACCTCTATAGGAGAAGATACAGCATTGTGGCATCACAGGCTCGGGCACATGAGTGAGAAGGGGATGCAGATTCCTCACTCGAAAAGTTTGTTGCCAGGTTTGAAGCCTGCTGATTTAAAATTTTGTGAGAATTATGTTTATGGAAAACATAAGAGAGTCAGATTCCTTAGATTTGGGAAAGAAAAGAAGAGCGAAAAATTAGAACTTGTGCATACAAATCTATGGGGACCTGCTCAGGTATTATCTCTTGGTGGCTCTCATTATTATGTTACTTTTATTGATGATGGAACTAGAAAAACCTGGATTTATTGTATTCAAAATAAATCTGATGTATTTGATACTTTCAAAAAATGGAAAGCTTTGGTTGAAAATGAGACAGGAAAAAGGTTGAAGTGTCTTAGATCAGACAATGGAGGTGAATATTGCAGCAAAGAGTTTGATAGGTACTATTTAGAAAATGGAATTTATATAGAGAATACAGTTCCAGGAACACCACAAGAAAGTGGTGTGTCAGAAAGGATGAATAGGACAATCATGGAGCATGCAAGGTGCATGAGATTGCATGAAGAATTCCCTTTACAATTTTGGGTAAATGCTGTAGATACTACTGTTTATCTAATAAATAGAGGGCCTTCAAGTTCCTTGGATGGTGGTATTCCAGAGGAGGCATGGATAGGTAAAAAGGTAAACTACTCTTTTTTAAAGACTTTTGGTTGTGAGGCCTTTGTCCGCATTAATAAATAAAATAGAACAAAGCTTGAGGCAAAATCAAAGAAATGTACCTTTATTGGATATGGTGTTAATGATTTTCGTTATCACTTTTATGGTTATGAAAAACACAAAATCATTAGGAGCAGATATGTCATATTCAATAAAAAGGTTTTGTATAAGGATCGGCTACAAGAAAAGAAACAGGAAAAATAAAACCAAGAATACACAGTGCTTGATGATATCATAGGAAAAGTGATGGTGCCTGAAAATCATAATGATCAATAGCCAGAACAATAACCACAACAGCAACAAGCACCCGAAACACCTAAAAGTGGTGTTAGAAGATCTACCAGGATAAGTGTACCCCTCGAACGATATTCTCCTTCATTATATCATGTATTGTTGACTGATTCTGGTGAACTAGAATGTTATGAAGAAGCAGTGCAGGTAGAAACAAGGAAGAAATGGGAGCAAGCCATGAAAGAAGATATGGAATACTTAGCACATAACCAGACTTGGGACTTAGTCAGGTTGTTTGCAAGTAAAACAACACTACAGAATAAATGAGTTTACAAGTTGAAGGAAGAAGATGGAGGTAGGAAAAGGTATAAAGCTAGACTTGTGGTGACAGGGTTTGCAGACAAAAAGGATATAGACTTTGATGGGATATTTTCTCTTGTTCTGAAAATGACTTCAATCAGAATTATTCTAAGTCTAGTAGCAGCTGAAGATTTGCATCTTGATTAGTTAGATGTAAAGACAACCTTTCTCCATGGGGATTTGGAGGAAGAGATATATATGCAACAACCATAAGGATATGAGGTAAAAGGGAAGGAGAAACTAGTGTGTAGGTTGAAGAAGAGCTTGTATGAATTAAAACAGGCTCCAAGACAGTGGTATCTAAAATTTGACAGGTTTATGTCTGAACAAGGTTATACTAGATGTCACTCTGATCATTGTGTTTATCTCAAAAGGAAAAATGATGGAAGCTATATTATAATGTTATTGTATGTAGATGACATGCTTGTTGCATGTTATAACATGCAGGAGATAAATGTGCTCAAAAGAAAATTGGCAAACTCATTTGCAATGAAGGATTTGGTTGTTGCAAAATAAATCCTTAGTATGAGAATAACTAGAGATAGGAAGAATCACAAATTAACATTGTCTAAAAGTGAGTACATAGAAAAGGTGTTGAAAAGGTTTAATATGCAGAATGTAAAACCAGTTAGTATACCTTTGGCCAGCCATTTCAAATTAAGTAAGGAGGCGTGTCCTAAGACTTAGGAAGAAATGGCTCATATGTCTAAAGTTCCATATGCATCAACAGTTGGAAGCTTAATGTATGCAATGGTCTTCACAAGGCCTGATATTGCACATGTAGTGGGATTTGTAAGTAAGTACATGAAAAATCCAAGAAAAGAACATTGGATGGTGGTGAAGTGGATTCTTAGGTATTTGAGAGGTACCACAAATCAAGAATTATGCTTTGGTGGTTCAAACATTGCTCTACATGGATATGTTGATGCAGATATGGCAAGTGACAGAGAAAACATGAGGAGCACTACAGGATATGTATTTACTGTAGGTGGAACAACTATTAGTTGGGTTTCAAAAATCCAAAGTGTTTCTGCACTTTCAACAATAGAAGCAGAGTATGTTGCTGCTACAGAGGCTAGTAAAGAAATGATTTGGTTACAAAGGTTTATGGATGAATTGGGTAAGAAGCATGAGTTGGGCAGGTTATACAGTGACAACCAGAGTGCCATAGATCTTGCAAAGAACTCTGCATTTCATTCCAAGACTAAGCATATATAGCTCAAGTACCATTTCATACGGTCAGCATTGGAAGATGGATAGTTGAAGTTGGAAAAGATACACACTAGCCAAAATCCTCCAAATATGTTAGCAAAAGTTGTAACCAGGGAGAAACCAAGAATTTTCTCAGTTTCAATTGGTCTTCATGTATGATGAAGAAGTTGAGAAACAACTAAGTCCAAAGAGGAGTCATTGTCTAACAAATGAAGCAGCGACGAAGTTGCTATAATCAGTCTCCATGTGGGAGATTGTTGGGTGTGGAGCCTGATTATTTTCTGTATTCAAAGGTTTCAGCTGGATGTATACTTGAGGAAGATTATACACCCCTCCACTCCCGGGGGTGCAAGGGGGACTTGTCACCCCTGTGAGGGTTTGGGGGGATCGATCCCCCCTGGCTGGGGTGTCCGGGGGCCAGCAGTCCTCCGACATGGGCTTGAGGGCAGCTCCCTCGAAGCTAAAAATAGATGTAAAATTACCTTGTAAAAGTCTAGTAATTTCTAGTCAATCTGAGCCGTTCATTAGGCAGATGATTTGATGGTAGAACTTATGTTTAATTTAGGGGTTTTTGCCCTAGAAGGCAACCCCTCACTATATATGAGGGAACTGTATTGTGTCTATGTAGATCTGTATTCTAAGTGAGGAAGAGAGAGGAGATTGAGAGTGAAGAGGAAGTTATAGCGGATCTGCTATAGGTTGTATCTCTTCAGTTTATTGGATAATATAATAAAATAAGGACTAGATGTTTCTCCGTGGATGTAGCCCAAACTGGGTGAACCACGTATACATGTGTCTCTCTTGTTTTATGTGTTTTTTGTGTTTATATTTCTGCAATATTTTATGTGTTCCATTGCTTCGTAATATATAATTTTCTAACATGTTGCCACGTCATTGATCCATAAGTTACGAAATGACATCTGTTAGTGTGTTATGTTATAGTAATCAAAGTCAAGCTTAGTTTTTTTTATTATTTTGGTAAATTTGTAAGGTTCTTTTATGATCTAATAGAGATCACAACTTAGTGTCAATACGATATACTAAAGTTTGATTGGTAAATAAAATCAGGTTGTCAAAGTTTGAAAAATGGTTTAGGTTTAATAAGTCTAAGGTAAGGTGTAATCCAAGTCATGAGTGAAAAATAGTAGTCAGTGGGTCTCCATTTTCGCATCATTGGGACAAGTCAATAGTGTCTTTTCAAGTCAGTTGCAAGGTCACATCAAACAATCCATCATATCATTATTCATCACAAGTTGTTACTGTGCTTCTCCATTTTCTGTAGTACAGTCAAAGGCATTAGATTTGATGGAAGGTCAAAGTTTTTACATTCCCTTTTTTCATCAAAAAAGGTTTTTAAGGTGGTAAAAATAATCAAGAAACTATTTTCCTTGGTCAAAGACCCCAACATTTAGTCAAACCTATGCGGGTGAAAACCCGTTGCGCTCAGGCACTGCACTTCTGGTGTAGGTGATGATTTTCAAGGATATGAGTTTACAATATGAAAACATGTTATCCAATAGGTATATCATATTATAAAGGTTCTATTTCAAATGTGTGACACATTCATAGTTTTAAGAGGCAATCAAAATCATGCAAATCATGAATTCGCTACGTTTTCGCTAAAGAAGGAAGTAACGTAGCAAATGAACTGTGCTTCCACACAGTCAACACTTTGACCTTGAAATTAAAATCCAAACCTCATGAATTTATTATCATGGTTATGAAAACTGTGCTTAAGTTTCTTACAGATTCATCATTCAATCATTGATTATATAGTATGAAAAAGAAGGTTGATGTATTTTGGCTGCAGGGGATTTGTTGTGTTTTTTACTATTTTAGTAGTTAACTTAAAGATTAATGTATGACCCAATGGAGATGAATTTTGAAAACCTAAAAGAGGTACATAAAAACTAGATAAATAACAAAAACATCCTTAAATTTATTCACAAGTGTCATATACTGGAAGATGTGAATGAATATTTACAACCTATTTTTTAGATTTTGTTATCTTTTGTTTTAGTCATGATCCTTGGGAACGAATTACGAGGATATGGAGAATAATTTTCAAAAAATGAGAGACAAGTCTCTCAAAAGTTGACTCATACACAAAAACCTCCTTGTGTTTTGTAAAAATTGTCATGATTCGAGAGATATGATCTAATATTTGACCCCTATTTTCCAAAAATTAGGTCCCTATTTCCTAGCAGGCAGTTTCTAAATCTAATGTAACTCACTTTATCTTTGGGGAAATGGTTGAGCTCGACACCCTAAGTATAGGGATGAGTTAATTGTATATATTTCATGAATTTTAGTGCGCAAAAGGTTGATGTTTTAGGGTTTGATAGAGAATACACTGTGTATTGTACATTTTCGTTAAGTTTCAGTGAATGATGAAGATTGAGGTCTACCTTTTCAAGGATTCATGTGTTAGTATCTTATGGTGATGTTGATATCTTGTTTTATTCCTTTAACTTATGTTATTTCCATGCTTAAATTTCATGTCTTCAATGTTTAGTTAAGAAAAAATTATTTCAGAATGCACCATTAAGTTCTATGTTATGACTCACTGAACATTTCAATGTTTTTCTTCCATTGTAATATCTAAAATTCACCTTCAGTTAAATTCTTTAGATGTTATCAATTCCATTACTCCTCTTCTCACAGATCTACAACGAAATTTGACAAAGACACCATAAAGATTGCCTACCTTGCCCATGTCTAAGGATTTTTTATTTTTCCATCATATCATTGAACATAATTAGCTCCATATGACTCCATGCCCAATTGATTTTCCCTCTTCTGTGTGATCAAACTACTAAGACCCATTCCTCTATGATCTCAATACCTAGCCTGAAACCTAAGACAACAAGTCATTTAAGTAACTGAAGATTCATTTAGAGAGAAGCCTCTCTGAAGTAGGAAGGGCTACATTCTAGTTTTAAAGTGGTTTGTGGTTACCTTTGGTTCCTCTCCTCAACCTCGAGGAATTACAAAGTGCTAACATAGTGGCATTGTCGTCGTGGAGAGAAAGGTTCCATCTTCCATGGGAAAGAAGCATCAAGTTTCAAATCTGATTACTAATGGCGAACAATAATTAGACACAAGAATGTTGTGCATTATTCACCGAGCAACAAGATTCATAGTTCAACTTTCAACATTCTACTGGGGGCTTGACTAGATCAACATGAGTTTTGTATCCACTATTTACACTCCTTTAAATTGATATCACATTACAAGTTTCCCAATGTGCATGCCTCATGTTGATTGGAAAACTTATTTGAGAAAATTTAGAGATCAAAAAGGAGATGATGTTGCTCTTCATTTGGTTGAATTTCACATGCATGTACACAAGCTAAGGGTTCAATTTCATGAGGACTTCTTGATGAAGATGTTTATGGTATCCTTGGAGGAAAATTCACATTCATGGTATGAAAGCTTTCCAAATCGTTTCTTGTATTCTCTTAGATATTTTCATATTGTATTTTATGAGATATATAAAGAATTTCATCCTTCCTTGTTATTGGTCAAAGATTGTTACACACATTTTGAAATATTTATTGAGCATTTGGAAATTTGTTATGAAGATGATCAATTTATGGATGATGATATTATAGAGGTATTTCATGAGAATCCTTTTCAACATGAGGAGGAAATAGTAGAGGCACATTACCATGATATTTAGGAGGATTTCCAAAAGGCAGTAGTTTCTCCAAGGGATGAAAATGAAGTAGATCAACATCCTCATGAAGATAGTCATGATTCAGCCGCTAAGTTCAATAATAATGTACAACCATTGTTTTCTCTTGAGCTTGATGAACATATTCAATAAGGGATGAGGATAATAGATCAATTTTTTCTTCATGCCATTCATTTTGTCTGTTTTCATCTCATGAAGAAGCTTATGAAAATTATATCTATGAAATTGCATGCATAAAAAATTTAGGGAGAGAAATCATTTATGGTGATAAATACCGAGAGTTGCAAGATAATAATGAACAAGAGTAGGTTTTTGTAGACCTCTTGGATGGTGTAGAGTCTGTTCATGATTTTACACCTCTTGAAAATACATATCTAGAATTTTTTAGAACCCAAGATGACACTCTTGTTTATATACATCAAGGGTCATTTCTAGACATGTATGTTATTCGATATGTGGTTGCCTCAATTGAAGATGTGCAAGAACACAAAAAGATTGTCCCCAATATGGATGATAGGAAGGAACAAATTGTTGCATTTCCATTTGAGAAGGATCGACCGAATGAAATACTTCATGATAAAAAACAATCAACAATTATAAAGTATGCATGTTCTTTATTTTTATTGACCAAAGAAAGGTAGTAATTCATGATCTCCAAGATCCTTCTGCCAATTTGTTGCAGTCATCAAGGAAGATGGATTTTCTTGTATTTATGAATTATGGTTATTAGCTTTAGTATAATTTTGAGTTGTCAATTGTAAAAACTTCTTTCTACTTGAAAAAAATGAAAGCAAAGTGTAGTCATCAAGCAATTTACTTTCACGGTTACACTTGTTCTTTTATTTCACCTAATCATGCAGCTCATGGAACAAATTAGGGTAGGAATGTGTGAAAATAAGCTCATGGGAATGATTATTTTACAACAGTTTACAGTTATTGATTTTGAGGAGTGAGTTTTGAACAATTGTAGTTGGGTTTTCAGTCTCAGTTTCAGCCGTGGGAAGTAATTTCAGTTTGACTTTGAGTTTTCATTTATCTTCAATTGAAGATCAGGTCACAAGGTGCATGTGTGGTATGGTAACATCCCAATGGTTTGGCACATGGTCTACTATGTTGTTTGGCACCTCATAGTGAGGATGTTATCTCCATTGGAGCCCATGTTAGTGACCTACATAATAGTAGGCAAAGTCAATCTTAGTATATTTTATTATTTTGGTAAATTTGTAAGGTGTTGTTATGATCTCATAGAGATCAAGATTTATTATCAATAGAATATAATAAAGTTTTATTGGTAAGTAAAATCAAGTTGTCAAAGTTTGAAAAAGGGTTTATGTTTAATAAGTCTAGGGTAAGGTGTAGTCCAAGTCATGAGTGAAAAATACTAGTGGGTCTCTATTTTATCATCATTGGGATAATTAAGCGATGTAATTTCAAGTATACTGAAAGGTTAACTCAAAAAATCCATCATATAATTATTCATCACAAGTTGTTGCTGTGTTTCTCCATTTTGTTGCACTATTGTTAAAGGCATTAAGATTTGATAGAAGGTTAGAGTTCTAGCATTCCCTTCTGTGCATGGAGGTTCAAAAAAGGCTTTTAAGGTTGTTAAAATCATCAAATAACTATTTTCCTTGCTCACTGATCCCAACACTTACTCAAACCTATGCAGGTGAAAACTCGCTACGCTAAGGCATTGAGCTTCTGCTGTAGGTGATGATTTTCAATGATGGGATTTTACAATATGAAAAAATGTTATCCAATAGGTATATCATGTTGTCTTTCACATGTGTGTCACATTCAGAAGTCTAAGAGATGATCAAAAGCATGCAAATTACAAATCTGTTAAGTTTTTCTAAAGAAGGAAAGTGTTGCACTTGCACACACTCAACATTTTGACCTTCAAATTGAAATGTAGACCTCATGCAGTTGATTCTCATGGTTATGAAAAGTGCCCTTAAGTGTCTTTCAGATTCAAAATTCAATCATTGATTATATAGTATGAAAAGGAAGGTCGTTGTGATTTGTGTGTAGGGTATTTGCTCCTCTTTTTAACTATTTTAGTAGTTAAATTTAAGATTAATTTTGGACTAAATGGATATGAATTTTGAAAAAAGTATAATAGGTTTATTTTGAAAAAAGCTAGATAATAAAAACCATATTCTAGTTCTTCACACGTATCATATATTAGAATATTTCAATGAATATTTATAGGCTATTTTTTAGATTTTGTTATTTCTTGTTTTATTCATGATCCTTGGGTACAGATTATGAGAAGATGGAGAAGGATTTTTCAAAAATGATAAAGGTTTCTCTCAAGAACACACTCATCTAAAAATACCTCCTTTTTTTGTAACAACTATCATGATTTGAGAGATATTATCCAATATTTGACCCCTATTTTCCCGAAATTTGGTCCCTATTTCCTAACATGCAGTTTCTATATCTAATGTATCTGACTCTATATTTTGGGAAATGGTTGAGCTCGACCCCCTAAGTCAAGGGATTAGCTAATTGCATATATTTCATGAATTTGCATGTACAAAAGATTGGTTTGTAAGGGCTTGATAGAGATGAAACCCTGCATTGTATATTTTCATTAAGTTTTGAGTGAATGATGAAGATTGAAGTCTACTTTTTTAGGGATTCATTTGTGAGTCTCTTATGGTGATGTTTATCTCATATTTTTTTCCTGTATCTTATGTTATTTCCTTGCCTATTTTCATGTCTTCAATGTTTAGTTAAGAAAAAATTATTTCATAATTCACTTTTAAGTTCTCTATTATGACTCACTAAAAATTTTAGTGTTTTTCTTCCATTGTAATATCTAAAATTCATCCTCATCAAGATTCTTTAGATGTTATAAATCCTGCTACTCCTCTGCTCACCCCTCTACAACGAAATTTGACAAAGACACAATAAGGATTGCCTACCTTGTCCCTATCTAGTGATTCCTCACTTTTCAATCATATCACTTGAAATTATTAATTGTGTATGACTCCATGCCAAATGGATTTTCCCTCTTCCTTGGCATCAAATTGTTAATACCTAGGCCTATCACGATGCACCACGTGTTGGTGTGTAACTGGACCACCATGGTCTTGAAGTCTATGTAGGTGGCCATGCGTCATCTACATAATCACATTCTCCCAATCATATAATGTCATGTGTTATCATGGATTAACCATTGTGCTTTGACTAAGTGGTGTACATGTTCCCTTATCTCTGTTGTGTGATATGTAAGAGGTGCACACTATTTAATAGTGTTAAATATTGTGAAAGGTCATGCAAGTTCTATCAAGATCAACCATGGATTGATCAATGAACCATGGATGTGTCCAAAAGGTGCACAATCTTTAATATATCAATATTTTGGGTTCATGCCCTATAGTTTCAGTCTCAAGTAGTGTTGATTTTCAAATGGCCTTAACTTCACATTCTCAAGGATTTATTTAGAGTTCGAATACCATTGGAAAGGTATGGATGAGGCATACACAACCATGTTTGTACTATCATTAGGGAACCATATATTTGTCAAAATCTCAATAAACTTCAAGCCTCTTTGACTACACTTAATGAGGGATGCAAGATATCAACTTGTCATACTTCTTCCTTCGGACCCATGTCAAATGATACTATTATTGCCTTGGATATCCCCCTTAACCTCAATGATACCTTCTTAGCACTAATGACAAAACTATGTACAACATTCCATATTAAGAATGGAATAAATTAAACATATACTTTATTTTTCTCTATATAAACTTGATATAAAATTATGTTACTTAATATGGGTATTCAAATATTTTATTTATGGCTAACACTAAAATAAATTTTTTGGTATTAATATTTTTGCACTTTAAATATTACAAGTATAGGAAACATAGAATAAATTACACATCAAGTAATATAAATAGTAAATGAATTATATATGTCTCTTATACTAAAGAGTATTTTTTTCTTTTTTACTTTCAACTACTTTATATTGCTATAAAAAGTTGATGTAAAATTAAGGTGGAAACTTAATTATTTATTTCTATTACACATTGACTTTTTTGTTACTATTAATTTTAGTTTGTTAATTTAAGTATTATTTTATTATTTTTTAATGTAACATTATGACACAACATCCCTCTCACAATATAAATAATATTATTCAAAATCATCATAGATCCATCTTAATTTGGGATTTACCAAGCTTTGAG
This sequence comes from Pinus taeda, assembly GCA_000404065.3. Classification (NCBI taxonomy): domain Eukaryota; kingdom Viridiplantae; phylum Streptophyta; class Pinopsida; order Pinales; family Pinaceae; genus Pinus; species Pinus taeda. The sequence continues at coordinate 307,860 of APFE030555412.1, read as the reverse complement.
AAGAATGAAATATAGGGAGGCGCAAGCCTTTCCTCAATTTTTACATTTTAAAAGAGGCTTTCATTTTCACAGATTTGATCCATATAAGAGTTTAGTAGATCCTTATTCAAGATGGATTTGTGCTATTGTTAGTATATTTTTGGAAGAAATGGAAACATCAAATGTTTTATGTGGATAATTCATTAATTATCAATGAAACAAAAGACTATAATAATAATGAAACAAAAGATCACAAAAATATTTGAAAAGACTAATTATAGGTTACCTATTGTATCTTTGAGGAAGAATTAAATTAAGAGTTGGAGATAGAAAAATCATAAAGGATTGAGATTTTTCTTGAAATAAGGTTAAATAATATGTGAAAAAGAATTAAAAAGAGGTAGGTTAAAAGAGAGGAGAGGGTAGAATTTATAAAAGAAAAATGAGGAAAAGGAGAAGAAACTAAAAGAAATAGATAAATTAGGCTAAATGCATAAATAGATAAATTAAAGGAAAATAATAATGAGAGAATTTAAACAAAAGAGAGGAAAAGACATAGAAAATTAAAGAAAATTAGAAGAAAAAGATTAAATAATTGAATGAAAGAAAGACACCACTAAGTTTTATGAGTTAGATGATAAATAACAAGCTGCCATAATAATTAAATGTGGATTATAAATAAAAATTTCAAAAATTTAAACAATAATAAAAGGGAGATAGTGTAATTCTTTTCAATTTTAAATTAAAAAATAATATATGACATTTGCAAATTATTAATAGTGATTAAAAATTTAATGTGGCACTAAATTAAATATTTCAATATGTAAAATTAATTAATATTAAATGTATTTAAAAATATATTAATTAAAATAAACTTTATTGTAGAGCAAAAAATATACAGATTACATATGGATTAAATAATAATATAATAATAATAATAATTAATAGACAATGTGCATAATATATAAGGAATTTGGAAAATAACTTTTTACTTTTTTAATGTACATAGTATACAAGGAAATTGAAAAATTAATTTTTTTTTGTGTGAATCAACCACTTTTATTAATTCATAAACAAATTAAATTGTTTTAGAAATTTTGTCCAAAATATTGTAGCCTTATTGCTACAAGATGAGCAAATAGAAACAAAAAGTTTGGAATAAGAAGAAAACAAAATGCATAGTCCATATATCAACAACCCATAATGTCCAAGACTCAGCAAAATAAGAAAAATAACTATTCCTTTTCATCATTCTTGAGCATTGTTTGGATCCAGAGCTATATTGTTACCCTTACCTTGGCCTTGAAAAGAGTCATGCATGTGACACTCCATATGGGCCATGCACCCTCAAAGCTATCCATTTTGTCCTGAAGGGATTTCTGACCTATGCCTAAGGACTTTTGACATTCCACTATACCCCTTTAGTTGTGATGGATCACCTCATTGGAGTTATCATGCACTTGTTAAGTTTGTTGCACCATACTTCTCTGGATAACCCTAATTTGGGCTTCTAACTAGTCAAACTACAAATGGTGGCAGTAAATCTACACATTCTAAGAGTCTCTTGAAGGTTGGTCAATGTTAGACCGCACAAGCTTATGAATCCAATGATGTAATTAAATGCGCAGGGGCAGCTTTCATGAATCTAATGACAAGATATAAGCGCATCCTGCACTGTCCCCATCGCGGGCTACAAAGAGCACTTTTCTTTCCGTCTTGGCGTTCATCAATACCTGGAAGTCAATGGGAAAAATGCGCCCTACTAGATCATTTATCGAGCAACGAGATCATTTATTTATCATCCAATATAGTGAGAAATCAAGCTTATCCTATCCTTAAAAAATATTTGTAAATGTTTGCAACGCTATAAAATTAAGTGAAATGTTTAAAGCTTTAAAACGGACGGGTGGATTTCATTCCAAAATCCAACCGTATCTCACATATCCAGACAGACCCACCTCGAGATGTTGATTTTCATCATAGACTCCATGTGAAGCATCTTTGTTTTACATGCTAAATGGGCCCGCCTCGAAATAATTCATTCTCTAGTAACCAGGGACTAAAACCGAAATAATTCATTCTCCCGTAACCATGGATTAAATTAGAAGGGTTGGTTTTAATGGTAATTTTTTTACAACTAAAAGTTTTTTAAAAATGACATTTTAATTGACAATAAATTATTATCTTTATATTTGATTGAATCAAAAAATTATTATCTTTATATTTTATTTTCAATCAAATGTATTTATATTAAATAAATTAAATTCCTAAATCTAAGTAGCATGTAGAGAATATCACATTATAACAAATTCCCTAACATGTTCCAAGTATTTCAAACTATATAAATTTAACAACTTAAATAATACAAATATAACAACTCAAATTATATGTAACTCTATGTATTTAATATCCTAATAATACAAATAGAAGACTCTCATCATCAAATTTCTAATTTTGCTATTTTTTATTTTTTCCTTAATAATTTATCTCTAACCAGTAGAAACAGAAGGCTCCCATTAATAGTAATTCTGCATTTCTCTATTTCATATAATGACAATTTGCAGCAACCTCGTGGATCTATAATTTATAGCAATAGGAAAAGACCTATATAAAGCATGGGAATAAAAGAGAACCTAGTCATACTGTAAATGGAATTGAACCAATATTTGAGAAAAAGATGGAAAGTAAAATACATAACAATGCCAATAGTGTACTTGCTCATCATTACTTTTATGGAAGATTAGTCTGTGCACCAATGTTTCAATTTGTTGTAGAAGGCCCCACGTGGATGCCATGAATTTTAAAGGGAAATCACAATGTGTTGATATTGATTTGCTTTTGAAGTGGTTGAGGTATATTGTGTTAAGCCATCCATAATGGTTTTATTCTAAGAGTGGTCTACCCAAAATATGGAATGGGTTTCAATGGAAAGATAGTTGGTCCAAGTCATTTATTGATTCTCATTTCACTCTTGAAGTAGACTAAGTGAAATTAGAGTGAACCGTCAATTAAGATGACATGAGTTTAGAAAGGATGAGACCTAGTGTCAGTCCTAGGCTGTAGTTTCGGTTTATTTTAACAAAAAAATGAAATATATATAAATAAATAAATGATCTGACAGCAAAAAGTCAAAGCACATATAGTGATCTGCAATTTTATTGTGGCTAAATTTACAGCTAAAAATTGGTTGATGAATAAGACCTATGAATTGCACTCAAACTACCTTAGGCCACCCTCTAAACTTTCAAGTGAAGCTCAAAACCCACTTTCTAATCTCGAGCTGAATTTTTCCCAGTAAAAAACTACTCACCATAAAACGCTCTTTCATGGGCTCCCTCTAGGTTGAGGAACCTAGAATTTGAAACTCTCTTTCACTGGCTCCCTCTAGATTGAGTAACCTAAAATTTGAGACTCTTTCACTGGCTCCCTCGAGATTGAGGAACCTGGAATTTACCCAACAACTTTCCCAAGTTCATATCGTAGTTCAAACCTTAGTGACCAGTGTAAACAGTAATCTCGAGCTGCGGATTTGAAACCCAGAGGAAAGAAAACTTCACCAGCTCGGAATGCTCCCAATGAAAGCTCGCCACCAGGTTCTGGACATCAGGGTGAATGTTAGGTATTATATGATATGAGAGACCCTGTCCTGGGAACTGTGTTAGAATTCATTTTAATGTAGCTCTGGGATTTTATTTAGTATATATTTTTGTGATTTCGCTATCTACCATTTCATTATCTAAGATCAATGGGTTCAATATCTTTATATTGTAGCAGCTTTCTTGGCTTTCATTGTTTTGAGCTTCGTAATGACCAGAACCTTGTAACTTACTTGAGAGGAAAGCTCAGGTCTTTGGTGACTAAACAATGCTGGTATATTATTACGTTGCATATTGGTTTAAGATGGAGCCCATTATTACCTTGCCTTCTCATTTTTTTTGCAAGCATTTTCTTATATCAAATGGAGCTATCGTAGGCATTCGCGTTAGACCGAATATAATATACATGTCATTACAAAGTGGACATATCGGAAGGTCAATAACCAACTCCTTTCCAATGATGCAAATTTAATGGGATGTACTTCTATTTTGGGTCTTAACTGAAGGTTGTATTTGAAATTAAATGGTATAATCTATCTGAAGTTCATTAACAAACTCCTTTCCCATGATGCAAATTTAAAAGTTAATGGGATGTACTTTTATTATTTTGGGTCTTAACTTAAGGTTGTATTTGAAATTAAATGGTAATTGTTATATGTGTATATGAGTGGCCAAGTTGAAATTATATTGATTTTTCAATTTATGTTAATGATTAGTTTATATGGAGTCATGTTTTAGTGGTGTTTTTTAATTAATAAATGATTTATAGGTTGAAAGGTGAAATTTAACTTTTCTATTTTCTTTTTGTTAGACATATTATTTATGTAAAACAACATTAAGATGTACATAGTTTATGTTGTCTTGGAATATTTTTTATTATTGTAAGAACTCTTTTCTCTTAGCTTATTTTTACAAAATTTCAAATTACTATACTTCATTCAAATGGTATTTTAATATTTTTGTGATTTTTCTTATGTTAATTTTTTTAGGAAAAGATTTTTTTATAATTTTATTAAAAGATAAAGAGGAGGTTAGATGCACACTAAAATCAATATTAATGTTGATTTATTCAAAAAAGGAAGAGTAGGTTATTTCTTTGACCTTTTAATTTGCTTATTTCTCTCAAAAAAATCTTATTGTATTAAAAATTTTCCTTATGTTTTTATTATTCTTGAATCTTAAAAATACTCTAAAATAAGGCATTACTAACTAAAGTTCAAATATATAATTTCTTTCAAGAAATTGTGAAGTAAAATAAATTCTTTATAAAATCCCCTAAATAATTGTAAACAAAATTGTTCATTCATTTTATAATCATAACAATTTGTTTATCCCCTTTGGCATATGACTAAATCTACCAACTCCTTACAATGTCTTCAATTAGTCTATGAAAAATCATTTCCCATGTTTTAGCAGTTCTTTTAATGTTAAAAGTCAATTTTAATTATCTTATAACTCCATTGCATTTCTCTGAGGGTCATGTCTATCAATTAAACTTATGTTGTATAAAATTATTATTGACTATGTTGTTATGTGATTTATTACACCAGGAAGAACCTAAGTTTTAATATATATAAATATACTTCAATAATACTATTTTAGAAAACAAATATATGATATAATTTCACTATTATGTTTCTACTATCACATTTAGGTTATGGTTTTGAACATAGTTGGGCCAATCCATTGGATTTTTTAATATTTTTTTCCATTATACTAAAGCATGTTGATAAATTCTAATAATCTTGTTTGGATTGAAGCACCTATACTTATGAGTTAATACTAGTTGTTTAATGTCTTTCTTAGTTGAACAACGTTAATTATGTGTTGTGCTTGCAAAATATCCTCATATATTTCTTTCAATGTACATTCATTTAATTATGCTTTTATATTTCTATACTTGTGTGTACTCCTATAAATTATGTTGTTATCACTTCTTCAACATAAAATAAATGATTTGAGATATTGTTTCCAAGAAAAGTAGTATCTATTTGATCTGCTAGTTCCTCTAAGACGGGTAGCTATCTTAGAAACAAACAATTCAAAGTAACTTGTGTTTTCTTTTATGTATGATAGATAAGAGAGAAGCAGAGAGCACCAACCTTAATCTTTCGCTTGGCTCCTTGCTTGTTTCCTCTCTCCTCTGATAGAGTTTTCCACTCCTTTCTCACTTGTCCTACTTTAAAGAACACCTGTAGAGGCAAAGCAACAAAACGCCATCAAAGCATAGAGATCTATAATACCATAAACAATGTAGAATCAGAAGTGCATTAACCATACAATTGCATTCACAAATACACAATTCACAAATACACAAGTATATGGAGGAAAACTCAAATAACTTTATTGATAGTAGAAGTAGAGGAGAGGATTACAACCCAGTTGTCTGATCCAGCGTCATCCTCCCAGCATGAAAGCCCTCCTCACCTCATGAAAAGCAAGATCACCCAACAATGTAATGTCTCAAAGAGAAACCAACAACACTTCCTTACAAATTACAAAATTCCAGTCTCTAGATCTCTGAGATGAGGGATCCATATTATAAATATTTGCATAGGGGTGAGTCAGATTCTGGGTTTTTGATTAGTGTCATTTCACTGATAGTTTTTGGTTCCACTTGGATATTTCATGATCTCTTACTCATCCCTAGGCAAATTCAGAGAGGCAAGTGTCATATGAGAAGTTTCTAGAAGATTCTCTGGGTTTTCACTTAGCAAACGGTCTTTGCTATTTGTCTACTCTCACTCATCACACCCTATAGAAGGCCTTTTCAGTATGCATCGCACCTTGACCAAGGAGCAGTCAGTATGGTCTAGTTTTGGCTAGCTCTTAGTGGTTTTTCAGGTGGAACTTCTGGGAAATGATGTAATCAGTTGACCATGATCCTTTAGGGTGTGAAACAACACTTTTAGGAGTTTGGTATCCCTTGGTTTATCGACATATGTGATTGGGGTTGAAGTGCCTAAATATGTTTATAACAGTTGCCCCCTAAAGCATGAGGTCGTAAATCTTCTGATGACAGGCGAAATGCTTTATCATGAGGATCCGAGGTTTTTTGAACTAGAAGGTGACCTGTAATAAGATACAATACAATACATTATCTTCATATTATTTTCATGATCTAGCTGAGGCAGGCATTCCCATGTGCAACTTTATAAATTCATTTTTATGTACATAGGACAGACAACTGTCTGCTACTGTAGACTGGTGATTCTTGTAGAACCATCATCCCTTAGTTTGGATGATCATATGTGCAGCTATGGTGTACATTTGATGTCTTTATTTTCCTGAACATATCGCAGCGATGGATGAAACTAGATCCGAGGTCTTCAAACTCGTTCAATGTTCGCCCGATGTACAAGTCGATCCATGTGAAAATATGTTCTGAAGTCAAACATGGAAAGACATCGCCTAATTCTAGCTAGTGATGCACGCTGTTAACAGGCGCGAGAGGAATCATCGTTAACGATAATGACCCTCAAGGTACTATAGTACAATTCATGTGGTGTGAATATATGAGTTGATGTCGAACACTCACAAAATCTTTGGGTCAAAGGCCATTGATGTAACCCTATTGTTGGAAGTGAGAAACTTGCCATTGAGGTATGCAAGCTTCAAAGTACTGAAAAGGTTGTTCCTAAGTCAACTTCTTGGATAATGAGATGGTGTCAGTAAGAAGTGACCCATTGTAGGAGGGCCTTAATGAATCCCACATCTATGACATGAAACGTAGCAAATGATTTTGTGGAGGTGAAAATGATTTGATGATGCAAGGTTCAGGAATGACGACCATGAAAAATGGAGAGTGAAGCTATTGCAGTGGATGAGGCATTAGCTGGGTTGGTGAATTCTCTGAATGACTTCTCTTGAGCGTATCAGCGACACTGAAATGGACTGGTAGCATTAACCCCAAAAATGGATGGTACAGAGGACCAATGGTGATGTGACCGGTGAACAGAATAACCCAACCCGACGCAATCATGGTGATGGAGTGAAAGTGTCATGTTCAAGAGTGCCCTGCTACCAATGAAGTTCTTCAAGTTTTCTTCCCTTTTTCCCCAGTCATTGCTGACAATTACCTCTCTATTTTTGTCAAGTTTGAGGAGGACAACATATGCTTGTTCTATAATTTTCCCTTTGGGAAAACCTGTCGCTATGTTTTAGTGAGCTTAGTGATAGTGAAACTCGCTATTGTAAGTTTATCGCTATTTTTTAACAAGTTTAACGACAAAGATAACTCAGTCCTTTTCATGTTTAGAGAGTTTGAAAAGGTACAAAAAAGAAACTCTAGTAGTCCTTTTTTGTGGCATAATCCCTTAAGTTTGAAAAATAATAAAATAATACGAAAGGGATGACTTTTCGATAGTTTTAGTGAGCCGAAAAAGAAAAGCGCTCGATATTTTTGTGTAATGATCCCTGAGGTCCAAAAAGATTAAAATGTAGAGGAGGAATGGCACTTCCCTTTACTTTAACGAGCTGGAAAGGTCAGTAGCTCAACAATCTTTTCATATTTTACGAGTCTAAAAAGAGCTTAAAAGAGACTCGTTTTTGAGGAACGAGTGATGTTTTCTGGTAGCAATTGGTTCTAGGTAAGTTTGGAACTTCTCAAACATGGTAGTGTAAAGAGGGTGGCTAACAGAATCACTCGTCGCAGTTGTTCCTTAAAAGGGTAAACAATCAAGTGGAAGCGTATGATCAGCCAAAAGAATGGAGGTGACGGTAAGAACACAACCAAGGCTCAAAAGGCTGATAGCAATGCAATCACAAAGGTTATTTACTGAGGGTGGATTCATTTTTAATGAGCTTGAATCTTTAGAAACTATGCTTAGTGGCGGGTTTATTTTTTAATGAGCTTGAATGCTACAGTAACATTGCTCAATCCAGTTGTCTTTAAAGATGTCTCTTATTAGTAGGTTCATTTTTTAGTGAGCTTGCCCCATGCGAAACTTTGCTCAACTACCTTTTCATGCAGGTGAGAAACGATTAACTATAGAACTAACTATACTAAGAGTTAATGAACTACTAAGGTTAGGTAGGATAGTTGAGAAAAAAACATTTCCTTTGCTTTGTCTGCATGCCGCCGACAAAGACGAATGGTGGATTAGACCATTCACCTAACCTAAGCAGTTGAACTAAAAGTTAGGCTAAAACACTATGAGGTTAGAGTTATGCTGGTCACTTTTCACTTGCATAAAAAAGTTTTGCATGCCCCTAGGTATAAAGAAAAGTAGAGTTTGCAGGTCACCATATGGAAGTCCTTGCATTTAATCAAGATTGTTTCATCTGAGGAGTAGACAAAACACTTCCTTGGCTTTGTTTATCTAAATAGACAAAGGTGAATGGTGTGAGCTTCCATTCACATAACCTTCAAGTTTCAGACTGATACTCAAATCCTACAAGGAAATGGTGTTTCAGATCAATCATATTTTAGATTGATACTCAAATCCTACAAGGAAATGTTGTTTCAGATCAATCATATATCCTATGAGGAAATCTATCTTTTTAGCTAGGTTCGCCTGCCGAAGCAAACCAAGGTGCATGCCCCCTAAGCTTCATTACATCCAACGAATCACTCACGGTAATTAGGTGGATGAATTGGAGGTTGAAGAGACATTCCTTGTGCAAAGAAACCATTTAGGGATGGTGTTTGACTCATAGCCATGTTTGAACTGGGAAATGAAAGTTGGTCGACAAGTTGCACCATTCTGCCTTCATGCGGGAAACACATCACCCGAAAGAGTGTGGAAACAATAGCTCCCATGCTATAAACGTAGTCACACCCAAGGAGTATATTGTAATCTAGTGGCCCTTGGAATGCCATCACATTCAAGTGAATGGTTTTCCTTCTCAAAGCTATAGGAAAATTTTGGAAGGATCCCTAACAGTCGACTAGTTCCTTTGTTGAAGCTTCACAAATTTTGATTCTCAGGTAGAAGCAATGGCAAACCAAGCACTTTCCAAGTAGTTGATCAAAGGATAGTCACAAAAGCCCCTTTATCTATGATACTGCTAGACACGATCATTATGTAAACTTGTACTATGATTCAAAATGGTACATTAGATGGAAGGCGTGGTCTCGCTAGTAGATTCCAATCAAAGGAAACGACTAGATTGCTTGGAGGCGGGGACTGAATAAACGGCTATATGAATCTCTCGAAATGGGGAACTTCCCTCTTGTGGTAAAGGAACGGGTTGATTACCCCAATGTTCATCAGACTCTGTATTAACAAAAAGAATTTTAACGGTGTTGTTCTCATTCTTTTTGGAAACTGTATCATTAGAAGGTGGACCTTCTAAAGGCAAGACTGGGTCGGTTTTCATCCCGACCTATTGAATTTGGTCTAGTATGGACTCATAGGGTTTATCTTCAATGATAGGCATTTCGACCGACAACTGAGGTATGTCAGTTGGATTTTCAACTAGTGATGGACTTGGAAAGAGTTTCTTGTATCTAGGTGGAAGTCGCTGCGGTGAAGTAGAATGGTTATCCAAGACACTTTTAGCTTCGTCTAGAAAAGGAAAACGGTGAAGGGCATGATCACATTCACACAACCTACAAGGAAATCTGAATCTTCCCTTTTGTCCATTGACTTCATTTTCACTAGTCGATGGTGTACTCTCAACATGATCGACAGAGGTTGATGACACCAGATGGTGCAAGTGGGGAAACCAGTCTCTCAAGATCCGCAGAATGCAAGGACAATCTCGATGAAAGTGGTTCCCTTTGCAACTTATGAATGGAGATTTGGGTTTGGAAGGTTCGATGTGTAGATTTTCACCAGATGATGCATGGTTGCCCCCTTGCTTGACTAGATTCTTCTTCTTCTTCTCCTTCCCTTTCTTCTTCTTCTTAGTTACTTGGTTTTTAGTATCACTAGTTTTACCAAGCGAAGAGGGAGAAGGAGAGGGAGAAACAAACGAAGTAGAAGGTGAGGGAGCAACTCCAGTATCATCTAGTTGCTGATTGGGTTGTTGAGGAATTACAGTGTTTTGAACGACAGAGGTTGAGAATAGCCATACCGGTAGGCCAATTGTGATTCCTGGAAGGGACAATGTAGCCATATAAGGAGCACCAATATCTCCCCAAGAAGAGAAAGGACTAGGATTTCCCCCGAGGGGAAACCCTTGATTGGTAGACTCCATTTCCTCAACCTAAGATCAACAAAGGAACAGGGATGTTATTTCAAATTAAATAAATTTTATGATGCTTTGACATAACTTGCTTTTTCAATTTTTAAGAGTTGAGAAAAAGCTAAAGGTGACTCTAGTCGCCTTTGATTTTTAATGAGCCTAAAGTGACAAGTGCTCAGATGGACCTTTTCTTTTAAGGAGTCGAAAAGGAACGAAAGTGACTACTCTGGAAATCTAGACAGAGGGATTACCAAACCAATTGCAAAACTACACTATACACCTTGGTGGTAAATTAAAGAGAAATACCAAGGACTTTGCATATGACAGTCAATCTTCTCGAATGTTGTGTTCAGTGTATTGCGATTAATAAGGTGGCAGACACGACTTCCTAAGGATAAAGGATATCATTTTAATTTGGTCTCCCAATATATACTTGAAGGTATGGGGAGCACAAGTCCGTACTGGCAATTTTCATATCAAAGAGGAGGAATCACCCAACCTTCGATGAAAACGATAGTTACCACATTTTATGACGTCGGAACACGTCTCTAGCCTAGACTTCTATATGTTGTGTGTTAGGTTCCAAAGCATTTTTATGTTCATTGAGGTTTATTTTAGAGTTGATATTTCTTAAAAGTTTGTCTTTCAAGGTTCACTGCATGATGTAGATGTAAAATTCCTAAATATGCAATCTAAAATGATAAATAGTCGTTTGTTTTCTTTTAGCAATGAAAATCCTAGCTACTAAGGAAATAAGAGTGTGATTCTTTCAACAGAGAGCAGAGAGCATACACTAAATGCACTTTTCCTAAATCATTTTCTGCATGCAATCTAAATGCAAATGCACATGCATGTATTTGTTTTTCCACTTCCTTAATGTGAGAATGCCAAAAAAGAAAACTAGGTATAGATCTGAACTATTTTCTTCAAAGTGACATTTCAATAATTTCTTTTCGAAATGAAAGAAAGACTAAGACGACACTTTCAATTTCGAGGAAAACTTCTTTCGACACTTCAAATATTGAAAATTCAAATCAAATACAATGACAAAAGTACAATCAACTATCTAGAAGAGGAAGACTTTATGACACTCTTCTTCTTGACTCAAAATGACAGTTATGACACTTTTGAATCAAAAGATGATAGTTAAATTAAGCTACTTTTTGCAAAGGAGGACAGTAAATGATGAAAAATACATAATAAAACAAAATTCACAATTCTTGATCAATGGAGGCTGAATAATGTAAAGGAAGAAGGTTTCAACAATGATATATTGATCATAAGCAGTAAAACTACTGAATAGAGCTGAAAACAAAGAAGAAAAAACCAAATTCCAGAGAAGGAAACAGTATCATTCAATCATCGCACCTACCTTTAAGGGAAACAAGGTTGCATCTCACCTGCAACACACAGGAGGTGCGATGCATCTAGGTTGCTAGTTACAGACAGTGCAATGGACCAGGGAATGAAACTAAGCTTGGTTTTTGCTCAAAATTTGTAGCTAATTTCAGTGATTTAGGCTGAGCTATGATGGACAATAACAACAAAGTACAAGGATATGATATTATGAGGTTATTGGGCTACCACCAGGGCACTTAGGATGTTTTCAAGTCAGATGTTCAGTTCATAAACCAACCTGGAGATTGATGGAAGCAGCGTTGGTCTACTTTGTAGTTGCATAGCAAAAGAAGTTCGAAGGCTAGCTGGCTTAACTTCAGGCTCCGTATGTATTTTATAAAGCAAACAAAATTAACAAACAAAAAAACTATTCACTCCCCAGTGGAGTCGCCATTTTGTTTCTCGGAAAACTAGTGTTTATTTGATCTACTAGTCCCTCTAAGACGGGTAGCTATCTTGGAAACAAACAATTTAAAGTAACTTGTGTTTTCCTTTATGTATGATAGATAAGAGAGAAGCAGAGAGCACCAACCTTAATATTTTGCTTTGCTCCTTGCTTGTTTCCTCTATCCTTTGATAGATTTTGCCACTCCTTTCTCACTTGTCCTGCTTTAAAGATCACCTGTAGAGGCAAAGCAACAAAACACCATCAAAGCATAGAGATCTATAATACCATAAAAAATGCAGAATCATAAGTGCATTAACCATACAATTGCATTCACAAATACAAGATTCACAAATACACAAGTATATGGAGGAAAACTCAAATAACTTTATTGATAGTAGAAGTAGAAGAGAGGATTACAACCCAGTTTTCTGATTTATCATCATCCTCCAAGCATGAAAGCCCTCTTCACCTCATGAAAAGCAAGATCACCCAACAATGCAATGTCTCAAAGAGAAGCCAACAACACTTCCTTACAAATTACAAAATTTTAGTCTCTAGATCTCTCAAATGAGGGATCAATATATAGATATTTGCATAGGGGTAAGTCAGCTTCTGGGTTTTTGATTAGTGTCATTTCACTGATAGTTCTTGGTTCCGCTTGGAGATTTCATGATCTCTTACTCATCCCTAGGCGAATTCAGAGAGGCAAGTGTCATATGAGAAGTTTCTAGATGATTCTATGGGTTTCCACTTAGCAAACTGTCTCTGTCATTTGTCTACTCTCGCTCATCGCACCCTATAGAAGGCCTTTTTAGTATGCATCGCACCTTTTGTGTGTAGCAGGTGAGATGCATCACACCTTGACCAAGGAGTAGCCAGTATGGTCCAGTTTTGGCCAGTTCTGAGTGGTTTTTCAGGTGGAACTTCTGGGAAAGGATGTAATCAATTGACCATGATCCTTTAGGGTGTGAAACAACACTTAGGTGTTTGATAGCCCTTGGTTTATTGACATATGTTATTGGGGTTGAAGTGCCCAAATATGTCTATAACAGATATTGATATGTAGATATCTCTATTTTCTTTATGTCATTAAGGTTTTTTAATAGATAAAAATTGATTAATAAAGTTGTATACATGTTTGTTTCTATCATGGATGCAACTTCTTGTTATAGGATGTGATTTTATATTCCATTAAACTTTAATTTCATTTCATACTTGTATGCTTAAGCATATTGAGAATTCTTTGTTGTTCCAACACACTCACCTTTTATCTCCAACTTAAAAACTTGTATGAAAGGTTTTCTTTTTTTTTGGTAGCCTCCATCAATTACAATAAGTTCTAATCAATAATGTGCATAAATGATAGTCATGTTCTCCATTACATATTGTGTTGGGACTTGTAGGAGACTCATGAAAATTAAATCATGCTAGTGCATTAATGGTTGTTCATGGTGTTGGATACCACCAACATACAGGGGGATCTCCTCGATATGAGGTCGCAATTAGACCTCACATTGTTTTGTGTAGGAGTCCCATCCAAAAATATGACCCAATTGTATTTTACTTAAAGATACGCCTTGGCTTAAGAAGTTAACACATGGGCATAAACAAGGGGGCGTGCCTTGTGGAATGTTTAATTGTCGATGTATCAAGGCTTTTTCACTACAAGGGGGGAGAAAGTGAGTCTCTAAAATAAAAGTAATAATACCAATATAATGGAGACACATGAACAAAATGAGAAAGAATCGTTGAACATCAAGAGAAATTATTCACATAGATGCCATGATCATTAAATCATTACAACACATTTCAAATAAGTTACACCAAAGTCACCGAAATAATTCAATTAATTCAATACATATGAAAGCAAACATAAACTAAAAAATTGAAAGAATAGTCCCAAAACGTCTATGATTCGTGCATGAAAATGTGTTGGCCAAAAGGCTTCAAGTATTAAGCAACAACTCCAAGATACATAAGGACAGTGATCACCACTAACTCTAATAGTGAAGCGTTAAAGCCACTACTTTCTCCCCAAAAGTACTATCTATATCTCTTTAATGCATGTGGGAGAAGCCAAGGATAAAATTCCTTTGCTTGAGTAATGAGGATCCTTTTATAACTTGAAGCATGACCTTTCATTTCCTCATGAATATTGAATTTCCAACTCCTAATGGCCTTTGGACTTATAGAACTCTCTGACATCCAAATGACTTTTGAAATTACATATGACTCTTGGGATTACATGTCTTTTGAACTTCTATGCATGGTTGTTTGTCCATAGATGACTCTTAGAATTTCACTTCTTTGTATTTATAGTGATTACATTAGTATATCATAATTTCCACATCATCATGTGATGAGGATGTGACAAGTCACTATCATTGATGACTGAGACTCATAGTGACTAATGACATGGAATTTCTTTAGTATGTGACATGGGTGCCATTTGTGTCTTTGATATTTCATGCTCTTGATATCTTTATCCCTCCAAAGGGTCTTTTACCTTATGAAGTCTTCAGAGACTTGCTTCAATCATCAACACTTGAATGTGTTCTTTGTTCTTTAATGATTCCTTCATCTGTATTCTTTTCCTGATATTCTTCATGTATGCTTTCCATGATGTTCCTAAGATACCTATAACTATAGTCACTCATGGAAAGCAACCATCAACCTAGAAAATCTCATGTTGTGACACATTTCATGCATATTTTTTGTTCATGTCTTAGGAGTTGACTTGGGAGGAGGAATGAGACCTTTTGAGTGCAAGGACTCACTTCAAAAGGTTGAACGGTTGAAGAGAGGAAGTCGACTTTGGGATGCACTTATGCGCTCAAGAGAAGAGAAATAAATTCAAGGGAGGGCATAGGGTTCATGTCCGAAGGATGAAGGATGAGGCTTCAAGCTTCCCAAGTGTGTTATGCTTTTAAGGGAATTAAAGAGGACATAGGGCATAGAGTTGAAGGCTGAAGGGAAAGGTGTCAAGGCTTCATGGTGTGCTCAAGAAGGAAAAGGAGGGTGTAAGGTGTAGTGTTGAGGGATGAAGGATGAGGCTTTGGGGCTTCAATGTGCGTTCATATGCTCAAAAGGGCCAAGGTAGGGCAAGGCACATTGTTGAAGGTTGAAGTGGTGAGGCTTTAGGTCTTAGGATGTGCTCATGTGCTCAAGGAGGGCATAGTACTTCGAGTTGAAGAAGTGCAATTAAAGGAAGACTTGGTTCTTTAGGGTGCAGTTCAAAACAAGTAAGGGGAAATGTGATTAAGAGTGTGCTATGCACTCTTGGACCATGCAGGGTGCACTTTAGAACAACTAAGGATTCTTGCTTAGGGCTTAAGAGTACGCTCATGTGGTCCTTGCCTTAATGGGTTCAGTTTACAACCAAATTTGGTCTAAGTCTCAAAGATAGAACAAGGGGTGAACAAGATGAGTTTAGAAATAAAATTATGTGAAATATATACCAACTCATAAGAAAACTTAGACAAACTTGAACAATGATAAATAGACATCAAAAAACCACTTTACATACATTCCCCAAGTGCAACAAACAAAGTGTGTGTGATTGCAACCAAAAGTGTCATTTTGCAATAAACAAATGCGTTACGGCCATGAAATGAATTAGAGATATTCTAATCAATGTGAAGTCACATCAGAATGGTGAGGAGGACCTAAAACATATAGAATAACCTGTAATGCCGCTTGACGGCCAATGAAACACTAGATATGATGGTGAAGTAGGCTCCAAAAATTGAATGCGGAGAAAAGTTTAACAGTGTTGCAGGTGTCAAAAAAATTGGCGAGCTTCAACTTCTTTGTCTAGGAATGGTGTAACAACCATGGTGAAAATTCCAGGTAATAAAAGTTAATAAAGGAAAAATAATAATTGCGGATTATGGGACACTTATTCCAAGATTAATGTTAGGAAAAACATCCTAGTGTGGGTGTTCATTTGGCTTATTATGGCTAAGGAAATCGGAAAATGCAATGGCTAAGGAATTTGGAAAGGCAAAGTGACATTACTTTCCATTTTATTTATGAAAATAATGGAAATTAGGAGAAAAGAGTGATGAAAGGTCAAAGGTTGCATGTGAAGATGAAAATGAAGGAAAATAACAGAAAATGAAGAAAATAGAGGCCTAATTAATAAAAAGCCTTCTAAGGATCAATTGGTACCTTTTGTCAGATCAATTTTGGAGCTCTCTCATTACTTTCTCTCTCTCTATCTCTCACTCTTGGACACCTAGAGTGGAGCATTTGAGCATTGGATCAAGAAAGGCAAAGGAGGCAAAGAGGAAGTAGAAATCAAACAAGGAAGAGCAGGATCAATCGGTTATAGTAGGATTTTTTGTAGGTATCAATTTGCTTGTGTGGTTTCCTTGCTATATTTGGCATGCATGGTATTGCATGTATGTTCTTAGTTCTCTTTCTGTCATTGGCATGGGTTTTTCTAGGCATGACAATGTTTTTCATCCTAGCATTGCCATTTGTAAATATCCATGGTATGATAGGCTTCTCATATTTTGGTTGAGCTAGTTTGCTGGATGGATTCGAAGCTGAGTGAGGTAGATACTTGAATAAAAGAACACATGGCCTAGTAACCCCTGAACTAGATTGTGGGTTGTGATAAAGCCAAATTTTGTGTTGCCTCAATGGGCCTAGGAATCCTCCACCAGTGAATTGAGGGATATATAACAAATCCTAGAGGTGGATGCTCTCCATGAGGCCTAGTAATCCTAGGATGGGATATATGGTAAATCCTCGAGAGTGGAGTGTTGGTTAGGGCCTAGTGATCCAGTGTGGATTGTGGGAAAGCCTAGAGATTAGGATATAGGAAAATTCCTCACAGTGTAGGTGGAGAAATACGGTAGCATCCATGCTTGTTTTGGCCTAGTGATTTTGTGGCGATCATGATAAATCCTGTTATTACATGTTTATTTTTTTGGCCTAGTGATCCGGTGTGAATTACGGTAAAGCCCGGTTTCTATTGGTGATGGTGAGTTAGTTTAGCCTCAGGTTAACTTGGTTAGTTCTTTTGGTTTGAGTCCCACATTCATGCTTGGAATATGGCACATAGGTGATTGAATGAAGAGAGGTTTGGTTTAGCCAATCTATGGTCAGATGAAGCATTGTAGTCCCATACTAGGTTGGCTTTTCCATTCATTAGTAAGAGGTTCTTTCCTTGGTATCTTATGTGTGAATGTACTAGTTTATATGTGGATTCTATGGTTGATGTTGCAGAAATTCCCACTATAGATCAACATATTATGCAATATACTAAAACAAAATACAAGATCTACTTCTACAACACTTTGCGGAAGCTTAATCGAATTGAGCACAATCAATGAGAACACATATAACTGAGAATGAGAAATCAATCCCACATAACACAGAAGAAAAAACTCGAGGAAAACCTCAGCCTAAAACCCCAACTCTGTATTATCATACAAGTGGAAATCTTGTTCAAGTTACAAAAAGAATTAGCTCTCAAGCTATCCTGCTCTCTCTGCAATCAAAAAATGCTACTTATAGACAATCAAAGGCTCTCAAAACCTTCTCCTCTGCCCTCCAAGCCTCCTATTTCCCTGCGTAGTTTTTCTTGGGGTCCAATGATGCCACCTGTGTGAATTGGCCTCATCGCACACTCATCTAACTTGAAAGTAACTGCATAATCCTGAAGGAGATAAATCCTTCTCCATCGATGAGTTTCCTTTATAGGAAAAATCTATCCAACTGATAGTACACTGTCCCTCCTCTAATCTCAAATGGGTCTCTATCTAAACTGACATGCATGAGTTATTTATGAGAGAATCATCAGTTATCTGAAGTGCAGTAGTTACATGCATGCAAGCATTAACTAATTGAACTCACATTAATTTAAACAAATTGTTTAAATCAATCTAACTAGACTTGACTAAGTTAACTAAACCAACTAATTACAACTCAAATTAGAAATCATCCTTACCTCTTTAACTAATGGATAAATTCTTGAATTAATGGAGAAACTATTGCATCTCCTCACATAGACTTCATGTTTGATTTTTATCAACTAATTAACTCATGGTGAATTAATTAATTTATTTTCAAATAGTTGTTAAGTTCAAATTCAAATCTTACTTCCTATTTTAGTCTAGGGACTGAATAAAAATAGGAATCCATCTCGAACTACTAAAAATAACAATGCCATTTTTAGCACTTCCATTTTTCATTCCATGTTTCTCAATCCAGCACTAGTACCCAAGATGCTATTTATAGCAATTCTATTTTTATCACTTCTATTTTTAGCATTTCTTGTTGCCATTTTCAACACTCCCTCTCAACAAGAAAGACATTCAACTGGAACCCAATCTTGTACCTTTGGAATGTTCTGCATGCAACACTTCTACCAAGTGTGATTGCTCCAACAACAAAAAAAAACTCCCAATTGACCTCTCTGTTGGGCTAGAAACATACTCTGATGTTGAAGATCTATCTGCCATTGAGAAGTTCTTCCTCTCTAACCTCTAAGCTGCTGCAACATTCCATGCATCTCGCACCATTGCATACCTCTATGTGCCATCTTGCACTGGTGCAACACTCCTGTGCCTCTCGCATTGTTGTAGCCTACTAGTTCTATATTGTCTTGGGACTCCTGCACTGTATCTCTCTCTACCACTCCATCCACATTTGTCTCTACCCAATCAGCCAATCCTACTACTCCTTTTCGGGGCTCCTATAGAAAAGTCGAATCAAACAGGTTGGGTACCTCAAGGATCTTGCCCCTATTTTAGCCTCTGTGGGACGATCACTCCACATCACTCCATCTCCTACCTGGAGGTATGGATGCATGTGATCCCCCTACCCACTTGCCTCGAAATTTCCCCCTACTAAGGTCTTTGCATGAGTAGATGTCTCTACTCAATCTCCTCTCGGCTTCTCTGGTTGTGGCTGCTCCACAACCTCCTGAAGCTGCTTCACCAATTGTGGCTCCTCCACAATTGTCTGAGACTTCTTTTGTGGTTGCATGTTGAGAGGTAATTTACTCTCCCTCTCAACCATTAAGTATCTAGCCTTTGCCTTGCTACTCAAGGCTTTGCATGCATCTTGAACCTCAAGAGCATACAAAGTCTTGACCCGTGAATCGATCTACTTCACCTATCTAGTGATGATGCTTCTAAGGAAAACCTTTCCCTTATTGAAGACTACATCATAGCCTCTGTCTTCGAGCATCGTGATCAACACCAAATTGCTCTTTTTTCCAAGTACATACTTTACATTAGTCAAGGTAATGCGAGCTCCATGCTCCCTCTGAGAAACAATTGTGCCTACACCTGAGACAGTATAATTTTCATCATTACCCATTATTATGACTATCTTGAGATATTTCTCCTCCAAAGTACTAAACAAACTCTTGTCACTGGTCATGTGGAAAGAAGCTCCACTATCAAGAAACCAAAAACTTCCCTCCATGGATGAAACTATGCATGCGAACAGTGTGAAATCCAACTCGAACTATGAGGCCAATGCCTGACCTTCTGATCCCTCCATGGATCCCTTCTTGGATTTCCTTAGTGGACAATTTATAGCAAAATGGCCCACCTCATGACAACGAAAGCATCACACTTTCGATTTGTCAAACTTCTTCCCACCTTGGGAAGAACTGGATTTGGAAAGAGAATCCTTCTCCTTCCCCTTCTTTGCCTTTCTCGCTAAGACAAATTTTTCTTCATCCTGCATGGATGAATAACCATCTCTGGTGCTTCTTCTTATCTCCTCCTGCATTAGATCTGACCAAAGTCATTCCCAAGCTGGAAGTTTCTCTCTTCCATTAACCGAGTCCTAGTAGCTATGCCATCTCTTAGGAAGAAGGAGGAGTGCAAGATTCACCATGTCATCTTCAGCTGTAGTGATCTCTACACTTTCAAGCTCATCCCTACATGTGGTGATCTTGTTTAGATACGTAGAGATCATGTCGCCCTTTTCACACTTGATCTTTTGAAGCTTTTCATTCAGAGGCAACTTCCTCTGATCACTGTTGTTCTAATATAGATATTTCAATGTTTTCCACATTGAAAATGGTGTCTCCTTCCCATGGAGACTCGAGACTATGTGGTCTCGAACTCCCTCTAGAAGGATTCTTCTTGCTCTAGCCACACATTTCTTCCATTCCGCCAATTCTGTAGCATTAGCTACTGCTGACTTCAGGAGTTCTTGGGTAATGAAGTCATTTAGACCCTTGTCCTCTAATACTGCTGCCATACGATCCTTCCAGGCTATATAATTCAAGCTGCCATCAAGGGCATACTCAAGTCTTAAACCATTGAACGCCATTGGTGAAATTGAGATGTGATAAGAACTTGATTTCACTTTGAAATTCTCCCTTCTTGTATATTTTTTTTCACTTTGGTCACCTTTTCTCTAATATCATGTAGAAATTCCCACTGTGGATCAACAGATTATGCAATCTACTAAAAAACAATATAGGATCTACTTCTACAACACTTTGCGGAAGCTTAATCCAATTGAGCACGATCAATGAGAACACATATAACTGAGAATGAGAAACAATCACACATAACACATAAGAAATAACCTGGGGAAAGCCTCAGCCTAAAACCCCAACTCTGTATTATCATACAAGTGGAAATATTGTTTAAGTTAAAAAAATAATAAACTCTCAAGCTACCCTTCTCTCTCTGCAATCAAACAATGATGCTCATAGACAATTAAAGGCTCTCACAACCTTCTCCTCTGCCCTCCAAGTCTCCTATTTCCTTCCGCAGTTTTACTTGGGGTCCAATTATGCCACCTGTGTGAATTGGCCTCATCACACACTCATCAAACTCAAAAGTAACTGCAAAATCTTGAAGGAGATAAATCCTTCTCCATGGATGAGTTTCCTTTATAGGAAAAATCCATTCAACTGATAGTACATTGTCCCTCCTTTGATCTCAACTAGGTCTCTATCTAAACTGACATGCATGAGTGTTGGATTGTTGGGGCTTGACCTAGGTTTAGAATTGATTTAGCCAAACAAATCCTGAAACTACTAGCCCTTTCAGCAACAGTACCCAGTGCAGGACTAAGGTCTCACCCGAGGTAGTATGGGAGGGTGCTGGAACCAGGTTTCCGCACCCTATGGATGTCTTGATGAAGGCTAGCAAGTTCGCGAACCGATCTTGTGTGCTTGCGCTTCTTCGTGCAGTCATCTACAACTTATACCACTACTTCTGCGTAGCTATGTAACTAGCGTGAAGAGGGGCTATCTAGATCCTTATTCTTTACGGAGCTTTGATTATATATCTTAACTTGATTATGTAGGCCCAATATTCTCATTAATCCTTCAACATTCATAACAACTGCATGTAATCATAAACAGTAAAGAGATGCATAAAGATATTAGAAGCATAGACACATAATATTCCACAAATAACTTATCTTTGATTAATCCTCTTGTTTAGATACAATTCCAACTCCACCCTATGCACTCAGGTGCAGGGGTTTGCATAGATAGTTGCGGACTCTACCAGGCCTCTGTGCACTCAGCTGTAGAGCCTCTTCCTACTACTACAACCCAAGACTCGAATTTACAGACTTAGAGTGAATTCCTTATCCCAAAACCATATTACTTATCAAAGCCTAGACCAAGACTGACTTCACACTTAGATCTTCGCTCTATTTATACAATCCCATGGTCTATGAACCATGGGTAGGCCAACATACCATACATTAAATTATATTATTTTAGGGCGAGCAACCCTAGACTCTCATGCTCCACGCCCACATTTTGCATGGTATTTATGTTACATTGACCAAAACTCGGGCTACAAGCCCCAAAAACCCACTATGGGGGGATCCACTGTGCAACATGCCCCCAACACAATCATCGTGACTCATCCCAAGTCACTCTATTGGTGCGGGGTGATCTTCACACGGAGTCTATCCAACAACTTTTGTGCTTCACTTACGTCTGCAACACGTTCTTCCACTGTCCACTATACTAGTTGTGTGCGTGTCTCCGATGCATCATTGTCAGGTGCAATTCCTTGCCTAAGTGCATATATGCCCTACATTTGTGCCAGCTTTCCCTCAATCTTGGCTGTGACCGTGAATGCTTCCTCGAGCCAAGGCTAGATGCATCTTTAAGCACCGCTTCTTTCTGATGCATGATGTCCACCTATTCATTTAGAGCCTGGGCCTCCCTCATCTTAGCTAGTCGCTGAGTAAGGGCAACCATCTGTGTGGTCCCCTGGACATTGTCATAGGCCTACTGCAATTCCTATGCTTTTGTCTCTAAGTGTTGTAGCATTGGGTCTTCCTACAATGAAGTGAGGGTGAAGAGTGACTAATCTAACAAGCCCGTGCAATCTTGTATGGCACACTCTATTGCTTCCAACCCCGATTAAATGGTGCAGTGGCGCTACTCTCTGACTTTTGGGGGTTGTAGAGGGCTACACCTTCAACCATAGTTCTGTGATCTATAGGTTGAGGTCCAGCCGGATCCTCATTGATTCCTCCTTTGCCTCACATAATCGATGGGCCAATTTGTGGATCCGTATACCTACTAGTAAGTTTGTGGAAATCTTTAGCTCGAGGACACGACGACATGCCTCCTCGACGATTTGCTCCAACTATTGAGTCTGTGCTACTGCTTCATCGCGTTGGAGGCTTAGTTGCTCGATGTTGATTCGTTGTTTATTGAGCATCTGTACTGCGCATCCTTCTCTAATGTAGAGCTCTTTGGTCGCTCCATCTTGAAGCTGGTATAATATCTCTCGTGGAAGGCAGCCAAGTTTAGGCCAAGTCCCTTGAGTTAGCCTACCATGACTCTGTCCTCCGTGTTATCTGTTGTCAGTGCTCCTTCTGGAAACATGACAGTATTAGCCATTTTGGCCCACAGCAACTACTCTGTTGCTGTTGTACCTGTAGCCTCGTAGATGGCTACCATTCCCTGTTGCGGGTGTCGCACCTGAAGTTCTTGGAGTTGCACCTTGAGCACCCCCAACACATTTTGATGCTCCATCATTACTTCCTAGAGCACCTCCTTTGTGACCTCGCGAACTGTGTCGTCAATGTCTTATAGGTCACCCTCGATCAGTGTAATAGGTTCCCCATCTAATTTGGAAGCCTTGGTCTTTTTCTTGGGCCTTGTTCGTTCCGTACTGTGCAGTTGCTTTAGCTTTGTTGATGATGTGTGTGGTTCCACGTCTGCCACTGTGCCATCTGTCCCTTGTCCTGTGGTTAGGTCCGAGCCTCTTCCTTCCTGTGTCGTGGTTGCCTCAGATGCTACTGTTGCTACTGCCTTGTCCACAATGGCCTTTGCTGCCTCACGGGAAGCCCGTACTTCTTCAGCTAGCTACTCATTCCACTTCTGTTGTGCTAGCAGCTTGGTGGCATCCTTCTGTCTTTGAATAGTCGTCTCATCGCACGCCGCCAGATCTAGTGCATGCCATTGCAGTGGCCATGATTCGAGCACCATGAAAACAACATCATCTATTGCGATGAAGGGGAGTGTGCTCCACTTCTGCTTCAGATCCTTCCATGCCCTGATATACACATTATGCATATCTGCTTTAAAGTCTACAAAGCTCTACAGGCTGTCATATATTGAGGGGTATAGCTGCAGTCGTTTGTTGATCCACATTTGTATGCTTGCCTCCATCAATACCCAAAAGATCTTGGTTTCGCAGATTTGCGTGGCATCCTTCGTCGCCCATAGCGACGCGTATTTCACTGCCTTTGGCCAGTCCTCTTCAAGGGGAGGAAATTAACTATTCTCAGGCAATTCTCCTGCAACCAACAGGATGGATAAGAGCAACCATGCGTAGTGGAAGGTCTTACCCTACTCCTAGGCCTCCTTGCAGTTCGTCAGGAACTCCTCGCAGAGGAACTGTGCCCAGTTGAACCAAACCCCTTCTGCGCATTACTCAGCCAACGCGATGACCATTGTTGGTACCTCGTTGCCATGAAATTTTCTCATCACTTTTCCTGCCAATAGTTGGGTAGTGACTTGGACCCCTTTGTCTTGAATGCTAGTAATAACGTAACCCCTCTACTTTTTCTCCAACTTATATTTATTTTTCATGGCATCTGCAATCGCCAAGTCTCCACTTGTGCCATCTATTTCCGTGGGGTCCCTTCCTGTATAGGGAAGTTGATAAATCCTATGAATAAGCTCCACTGTGATGGGAATGGGCTCCTCTAGCCACAAGTACACATCATGCACCAGGAAAAGTAGTTGCTTGATGACAAATATCGTCACTGTTGCCCGATGAAAGTGTGGAATCAATAGGAGGTGGAGTAGCCTAGCCTCCTCTACCCCGCACAGCCATTTCTATGGTTGCAACACTATAACTGCCCCCTCCTTTCTTTGTTCCATCAGTTGGCTAGTTTTCAAATGAGGGAACTTTTTGCTATCCGTGAGGTCCCACCCTTCAAACTTCATTGTGGGTACGTGACTCACAACCAAACCTTCAAACAAAATTCCCTCAGGGAGGAATAGGGTTTTGAGTGTTCTTTTAAGGGTATCCAAATCTTTAGGTACTTTTACCCTCCCTTTCCGTGGAGGGACGTACTTGGGTAGCTTTGCTGCGGTGTGCACTAGCTGGATGTCTTCCTCCATTTCTACCTCTGGTTCAATCTCTTCTACGAATGCGTGGAAATCCTCCTCCTCATCATCGCTCTCAATATTAACCATTGTTCCCTTCTATTCCATAGACAACTTACCAAACCGTAGGTTTTGTAGAGACATATGGACCGGTCCTGCTACCTGTCGGTCCTTTTTGGGCCTCGGCGTCCTCGGCGCTTTAGGGATTTCTGGTGCATCCCCTACCGATGGCGTAGAACTCTACGCAGCTCCCTTGGTTTTTGACATTATTATGATTAGGGAATCATGTGTCTCCTTGGGCAATGCTTCAAACCACAGACTTGCTCTTACAACCTCCAAATTCGTTAGGTTCATACTCTATTGATAACGCAACAACTGAGTTCACAAAATGCAAAGGGTTGTTCGGTGGAGAGCCATCTGTGATTTATAGGCCCTTTTGAATTCAAATTCGACAGTTCCCCCCATATTTGGCTCATTAATGTGAGATTTGCGGTAGATAGTCCCAAGTCTAGTTCTGAATTTGTGTCTTAATTGCCTGCCATCAACTCCTCGTTGCCTTAAATTAGACATCTTGTCATGAACAATGACACCAATGGTCACTTTCCAGCCTATCTGCACAGCAACGTAGTCCCTTTTCCATGAACACAACCTGTGTGTCATATTGATCCTGCATATAGCTCCCATGTTGTGCAGCTCCCATACAGACTCTATTATAGTCCCGCACTCTCTTTGAACTGCTTGGAGCGCTAAGACTGTGCTTCCTACAGATAGTTAGGTGGTCGCACTATTGGTGCGAGGCTTCAAGTCACCTTCCAACCCTGTCTGCAGGCCTTCTTTAGTTACTCTTGCATCAGTTAGTGCCTCATGTTCTTCCTTATGTAGCGTGCTTCCCTGGTTACTTTGTTTGATAAGGTGTAGTTGCAGCCATGACAGTATAGCCAAAAACTCTTGGTGACAATCTTCTAGTGCGGTGGTAGGAATACCCATTTGTGGCCCTATCCTTCTGTCTATGTGCAATTCTTGTGAGATTTTGGTTTCTAGTTTTCTGATATCCTCGTTCATTAATATGCTTTTCTGCTTTAGTCGTACTCAATCTTCTTTGAGTTCGCAAAGCTCAAGGTTCCCTCGGTGAATGGCTTCCTAAATCTGCATATATTCATCCTCGCATGACTGCATAATCTCTTCGCTCTGCTCCTAGCGTGCTGTCACAATTATGGGAGTTATTGCATGAGGATTCCTTCCCAAAGCTACAACCTTGACTATGCTCGTCATCTTCAGGATCATTTCCGCGCTCAGGTTCTTGCACATGGCCCTATAGGCCCATCAGACCGTTTCCACGCATAGGTCCCAATTAGTTCATCCCATCTGGTAAACTCTGTTCATGATTCTGCATAGCTTTGTGAAGGCTTCGATGTGGAATATTTGTGATGTGCATCACTTTCCCTGTTTCCACGTTGAGTTCTGGCTTTCGATCCTTAGTCTAGGATGTGCTTGCACATCACACATATGCACCTATTGACACAGGTGAGCGTGCAAACTGCTTTGTCTTGGCTGCCCAACTCTTGCTCGACACTAGGGACTTCCAAACTGTAGGCGCATCCGTCTTCTACATTCATGCCAGTTTCCAATATTCTTCTGATGTGTACTCCACCATCATGCGGGTTTCGCGTGTAATGCCTATTCGAGCGCACCGTACTACTATTGTTCTGGTATTGCACTTTCAAATTTGTTTATGAATTCATCCACCCTTGTTACCCCATCATATGTTGGCAGTTCCCTTGCTTATGTCATCACGCATCGCAGTGATCTAATCATCATGTTGCAATTCAGTGTTGTCACATCGTGCAACTGATTCTACTAGCATTCTACATCTTCATCCGAATCTGAAGTACAGGAACTATCGTGTTCCCACGAGATTCTCCCATCTACAATTAGGTTCACCTGATCCTAGTCTTTTGTTGTTATCTGGTAAATGCAATCTAGCTCATCATCATTGTCATCATCGCACATACGTTCAGTGTAGCATGCTCCTTCAGTTGGGTCTATAAGAACTACTACGCATAGGGACTTTTTCTCGAATATCAGCTTCTGCTTCTTCAGATTGATGACTCCATTCATATCGGTGGCCTAGTCTATTCCTAACAATGTGGGATAAGGATTGCTATCATCAATAATCTCTATTACTTCAAAGTTCGTCTATGTGCTCATGCCTTCGATATCAATGGTTACCCCTTGTAACCTACCCATGGGAAAAATCTTCTATTGGTTCACCATTCATAATTGAATAGGGGACCACTGCAATGCAGGCCAGCCCATACATTCCCATGTCTAGTTTGGTAACATATTCACGTCTGAATCCAGGTCTAGAATTACCTGATCCATTTCATATTCACCAATCTGTGCTGTTAATCTCATTTCCCTCCTGGTGCGCAATCTATGCTTTCCTAGTTTCCGGACTATGCACAGTTTCCCTAACCCTGTGCACCTAGTGATCAATTCCTATAGTCCTTTAACTCCTTTATTGTCATGCAGTAGTTTCATGCATGTCTCTAAAAAGGTAGTAATCATAAAAGGATCCATTCCTGGCTCTAGTTGATCCTTACTACCTAAAGTAGAGGCCTCTGCGAAGCTCTTCTTAGCTTCCATAAACATCTCCTTTTCATGTTCCAAGTCAAACTCAGGTTCCTTTGTAGGAGCCTTGTAAACCCACGTATCTTCCTCGAGCTGCTTCCCCTCATCTTCCCTTGTGGTTACGCCACTTCTGAGCATCATGTTCATGTTGGGGTCTTCTTCACGTGGTTCAAACCTCTTCATTTGGATATTCTGAGTTGGAGTAGGCTATAGTACCCATTTCTCATGCATCTGTGCGATCAATGTAGGACAATCCACCATTTCATGATCACACTGATCACAGTACGAACAAGATATTCTCGTTGGGTTGGTACAATCATGAGTGCAGTGCCCTGGTCCTCCGTAATTGTAACAGATTAACAGTCTACACCCCCTTCCTGGCCCCATTCCTCCTTGTCCTTGACTTTGGCCCTGAAATCCAGCACACACCATCCCTACAGCTAGGTTGAGGCCTCACATTTCTATCTGCATGCTATATGCTGGGGTCTGCTCCATTATTAAATCTTAGCTACAACAAGTATGCTCATCGTCGCCCACTGATCTACAAAAATTACAAAACAATTGCTGGGAATTCTATGTATACTTCTGCAACAAATGACAGTTATCTGTTGTGTGCTTTCCTCCTATCTGACAGATTGCACACCATAGCATGGGTGCCACACTTGGCCCTAGCTGTGCCTCTGGTCTCAATGGCATTGGCCCCCCTCCTGCCAAGTAGTTCGCAAATACTAGATAGTGGTCTCTGTCATGGCCTTGGCCTCTGCATTTTATTCACCACACTTCTTAGTGCACTTCTGGTCATGGCACCCTATCCTGCTTGAAACTCTACATCTATAAGCATAGATTTTGTAGTTGCATGTGGATTTGTTGGACTCCCAACCCCGGATCCTTTATCGGCTTTTCATGCAACCTCATCGCCATTTCCAACGCTTTGGCCTGGGTTGAAAGCTTCTACTGTCACAGCGCTATCCTCAGGTGTGGTGTCAAAGATGCCACAAACCATGTGTGGTGCTGCGCATCTGTTAGTTTCATATTAGCCTCGTAGATCATACTCTTCAGCCACTGATCTAGATCCTAGGGGGTCTCGCCTGGAAGTATCACGATTTCTGTAATCTGATGATTGACTGTGTCTCTGATTTTGGCTAGCTAAATTCTTTGTTCAACATGTTCTGGATCTCTGTTATTCCTGCATTTGTGTGTTCATTAGAGTGTTTGATATACCATGTCAGCGTGTGATCCTCCAGTGCACTCACCAAGGTGGCCTTCTTAATGTTGTCATTCGTGACCCCTTGTGCTTCCCACACTACTCTTACCATGAACCAGAACTTGTCTGGATCCTCATTCCATACTCCTCTGAATACAGGTAGCTTGATTGCACTCGCCATGCTAAACTATGGGGGTGGTGGAGGTGGGTTGGGTGAAGATGCAGGTGAAGGAGGTGAAGTAGGTGGTGGCGTCAGTGGAGGTGGTAACTACAAAATGTATTGCCTTATTAAAATGACTGCACTTATTGGAGAGACTTGAGTGAGCTCTTCCTCGCTCTCTTGCAAAGGTGAAATTAAGGGATCGTTTCCCAATCCCTCGGTACCTTTGTAGATTTTTCCGCTCCACGTCGTTCCAAACATTAATGTAGTCACATCACTCGTTTTTCACATAACAACATCTTAATCCAAGTATTCAGGAATTTAATGTACCTACCTTGCAGTCCCTTGAGAAAATGTCATTGTTCTTTGCTATAGCTCACGGTCGTGTCTATTGTGAACTTAGTGATAAATCCCCCTATTATCTGGTCGAGCCAATGGTTCACAACTCGCACGATCTTATATTTTGATGCCTCTAGTTTGCGTACTAACTTCGGAGTCCACACTATCGGTTGATCGAGCTTGTACCTTCCCTAGCTATTAGCTAACCTCACGATCCACTCATACAGTTTAGAAGGGAAGGATGCGAAGAAGATCTCGTGGATTTCCATATATACGTCACAATCTAGCCACCTCTTCTTGAATATCTGCGGAGTTCTGTTTTCCTGTGTCACAAACTCATGAAGCTTCTTGTCCAACCACTCTTCAATTTCATTCTTTGTTGG
Organism: Pinus taeda; assembly: GCA_000404065.3. NCBI lineage: Eukaryota > Viridiplantae > Streptophyta > Pinopsida > Pinales > Pinaceae > Pinus > Pinus taeda. Next base: position 278,071 of record APFE030555412.1, on the reverse strand, counting down.
GTTCTAGTGGAATGACATCAGACATCCCTTAGGTAGATCTCAGTACCGGCAAGGTAACCATTTGTTGGCTTGTTGGGGCCTGACCCAGGTTCAGAAGTGATTTAGCCAAAAAAATCCTAAAACTACCAGCCCTTTCAACAATAGTCTGGAGTGTGTGGACTGAGGTGTCACCCAAGGTAGTATGGGAGGGTGCTAGAACTAGGTTTCTGCACCCTAGGGATGTCTTGATGAAGGCTGGGAAGTTCACGAACCAATCTTGCATGGTTGCGCTGCTTCGCGCAACCATCTACAACTTATGCAACTGCTTTCGCATAGCTCTGTAACTAGCACAAAGAGGGCCTGTCTAGATCCTTATTCTTTACTGAGCTTTTATTATAGATCTTAACTTAATTATGTGGGCCCAATATTCTCATTAATCATTGAACATTCATAACAAGTGTGCTTAATCATAAACAATAAACAGATGCATAAAGATATCAGAAGCATAGACACAGAATATTCCAAAAGTAACTTATCTTTTATTAATCCTCTTGTTCAGATATAATTCCAACTCTACCCTGCGCACTCAGCTGCAGGGGTCTATGCACACAGCTGCGGACTCTACCAGGCCTTTGTGCACTCAGCTGTAGAGCCTCCTCCTACTACTACAACCCAAGACTTGGACTTACAGACTAAGAGCGATTTCCTTATCCCAAAACCATATTACTTCTCAAAGCTTAGACCAAGACTGACTTCATTCTTAGATCCTCACTCTATTTATACAATCCCATGGTCCACAGACCATGGGTAGGCCGACATACCATACATTAAATTATATTATTTTAGGGCGGACAACCCTAGAATCTCGCGCTCTGCACCCGCATTCTGCAGGGCCTTTACATTACATTGACCAAAACTTCTGGCTACAAGCCCTAAAAACCTGATATGGGGAGATCCACTACCCAACAATGAGTTATTTATGAGAGAATCATCAATTATCTGAAGTGCAGTAGTTACATGCATGCAAGCCTTAACTAACTGAGCTCACATTAATTTAAACAAACTATTTAAATCAATCTAATTGGACTTGACTCAGTTAACTGAGCTGACTAATTACAACTCAAATTAGAACTCATCCTTATCTCTTTAACTGATGGATAAATTCCTCAATTAATGGAGAAATTGTTGCATGTCCCCACATAGACTTCATGTTTGATTTTTCAAAACTAATTAACTCATGGTGAATTAATTTATTTATTTTCAAACAACTATTAAGTTCAAATTCGAATTTTACTTTCTATTTTAGTCTAGGGATTGACTAAAAATAGGAATCCATCTCGAACTGCTAAAAATAGCAATGCTACTTTTAACACTTCCATTTTTCATTCCCTATTGCTCAATCTAGCACTGGTACCCAAACTGCTATTTATAGTAGTGTTATTTTTATCATTTCTATTTTTAGCATTTCTTGTTGCCATTTTCAACAGATGTATCCTTGATATTTCTGTTGTTATTATGCTTTTTATAAGAATTGTTGGCATTATGTTTCTGGTATGGTTATATGTTACAGATGTTGTACTTGATGGCAACTCCGGTGGCAAGGCTCTCAATTTGTTGAAAATTAAGAAGTACGCAGGAGAACAGTTCAGAAGATACGTACCCGCAGGTACACCGTGAAGGGACCATGGCCAGGCATGCAGGTCAGCCGTTCAGAAGGTGCGTACCCCCAGTGCACTCATTTCAAGGCAGAGAAAAGCTCACGTGGGGTTTCTTATGTTTAATCTTTGGTATTTAGCCGACGATATTTATGTTATTATGGTTTTGGCTCATGGTATTGATCCATGATTTTAGGAGGAGCTTGCCTATATAAAGCAAAGGAGTTTCCTTGGCTAAGCATCTTTTGCAAATTGAATATCTTAAGATCTCTAATATTTGGTTTTGGTTCAAAAGCTTGATCTATATGAAAGTGAAGTGGAAAGCGAATCTGTGAAGGGTGATCTCTCAAGCGCATGATCAGATCTGGGCATTCAACTAACTGGAGCACACTGGTGATCTGCAAATTCGGCCCTAATCTGAAGTACGCAGGTGCTTAACGGTGCCTCTGCGTGGGTACGCAGAGCATAAACAAGCGAATTGCGTGGGTACGCAGAGCAGAAGAAGGGTGACTACATGGCTACGCAGCGCAGAAATAGGCGAACTGTGTGGGTACGCAGAGCAGCAGTGGTTCAGGTGCGTACGCACAGTAAGAGTACGCGGCACAATCGTCTTTCTGGGTGCGTGACTACAGTAGCAGTATGTGGCGCGATAGTGTATCTGGGTGCGTACCGTACGCAGCACGGTAGAAGAAGCAGTGCGTGGGCACGCGGCACAGCAGAAGGAACTCTTCGGGTATACGCAGGGAAGCAGAAGGTGAAGTGCGTAGCGACGCAGGCCAGAGAAAGGAAAATTGCGTATCTGTCTTAAGATATTTTGTTGACTAATTTTTCTGTTGATAAGGTGTTCTGGGTTTAGTTTACTGTTATTGTGGATCTGGTTAACTGGGTGGTTTACTGTTACTTGATGATCATTTGATGCTTATGGATCCAGTTTGAAAATTTATGAAAAGTGGTCCTTGAAAGAAAAGAAGTAGGGGGTTGTAGCTCCCTTCCAGGAGAGACTGGAAAACGAGAGAGAGTTGTAGCTCTCTGCAGGTTGTAGCCTGCATACTGGTAAAGGACTGCACCGATACAAGACCATTGTAAAGGGAGTTTCTAATTTGAAAGAAGATAGAGATATATTGCAGCAGGTGGTTTTCACCCACATTGGGTTTCCACCTTATATCTGGTGTTCTTTGATGTGACTATCTGTTTTTTTTGTTCATGCTCATTATTTTATGGTACTGATATGCAAAAATAATTCAAAGTGTAAATAAAGAAGATTTGTTAAAAGAAATAGATAATACTGATTCACCCCCCCTCTTAGTATTATTTTCAACAATTGGTATCAGAGCAGGTCCTTCGGAGAAGCTTAATCGCTTGAAGGAAGATCATTCATCATGAGCAACTACGAGAGGGAAGCATCAATCAAGCCACCATTTTTTGATGGGACAAACTTCAATTATTGGAAGGTAAGAGTTACTACATATCTTCAATCTCTTGGTACAGATGTTTGGGATATCATAGAGACAGGCTACAATTTTCCTTTAGCTACTCCTATAGATGCGGCCGAAAAGAAGAAATATGAAACAAATGCTAAAGCAGTCAATACTTTGCTGGGATGCTTATCTCAAACAGAGTTTGTGAAGGTTATGCAATATAAATCAGCAAAAGAAATATGGGACAATATTGTCTTGAGCTACGAAGGAGATGAACAGGTAAAGCATGCTAAACTTCAAACTCTCAGGATTCAGTATGAGAATCTCAGGATGTATAATGATGAAAGTGTGGCTAACTACTTTCTTCGGGTAGATGAAGTTATTAATTGTATGAAAAATTTGGGTGAAGAAATAAAAGAGGCTATTTTGGTTGAAAAGGTTCTAAGATCATTGTCCCCCAAGTTTGAATCTAAAGTATCTGCAATAGAAGAAAAATAAAATCTACGAATTCTTACTATGTCTCAGCTACATGGAATTCTAACTGGTTATGAAATGAGAAAGGGAGGTCCATCAGATAGAAGAGAAGCTGCTTTCAAGGCGTCAGGCAAAGGAGATTATTATGAAGCAAGTCACGTCCCAGAAGAAGAGGAAGAAGAATCAAATTTTGTCAGAAATCTTCAAAGGGGTTCTGGAAGGTTCAGAGGTAAGTTGCCTTTTAAATGCTTTTCTTGTGGAAGAGTAGGTCATTATGCTGCAAAATGTTCTTATAAGGATAAAGGAAAGGGACCTGCTAGATGGAACAAGAAACAGGGTGCAAATAAGAAAAGCTACTACACTCATGTAGATAGTGATGGTCTATCAAACAGTGATGAAGATGAACAAGGTAATGAATATAAACTGTTAATGGCATTTGAAGATGATGATTATATGGATGCTATAGATGTGGATAACCTCTTTGAAGAAATTACTAGACTCAAGAGATGTATAGAAGAAAAGAATATGATCATTGATACTCTACAATTTCAAATTGATGAAAAGGAAAAACATTTTGAAAAGTTAGAAGGTGAAATTGTTGCTCTTAGAAAAGAGATTGAGGAAACAAAAGCTATTAATCTTAAGTTTGTCAAAGGATCTGAAACTCTGGATGAGATTATCAATGTACAACGTTCCCCTCTAAACAAGACAGGTCTGGGCTATAATGGAGAAACTTCTCAAGCATCCACTTCAAAAAGTTATCTTGATGCAGCAAAAATGAGTGAGCAAAAGCACAATGGAGACTATCAGGTAAAGCAGGGACAAATTGCAAACAAAGGCTATCAGGGGCAATCTGTTTTAAGAGTGAACAAAAGCTACAACCAGGCACAGGTAAAGTCTTCTCAATTTGGTTCAAGAATGAATAACAATAGAGATTACAATCACTTGGCCGGTAGATTTG
>APFE030555412.1:191180-270351 GCA_000404065.3 Pinus taeda | reverse complement strand
ACATAGCAAAGCATACAAGTGCTAAAATAAAAGACTTGGCAGAATTGTTGAAAGCATTGATGTAGTGGTTGATGAGAAGGGATACATTCCTAGACAAGTACATCATGAAGACATCGAAGAAGATGAAGGCTACTATCAACAACAGAATGATGAAGAACCTCAAGAAGAACCTCAAGAAGAGCCAGAGGAGCAGACAAGAATAGAAGAAAAGACTCCATCTAGATATGTTCAGAAGAATCATCTAGAATCTCAGATTATGGGGCAAAAAGAAGCAGGTGTACAAACAAGAAGAACAGTTGCAGAAGCCTCAAGCTATTTGGCACTACTCTCCTCTACTGAACCACAAAATGTGAAAGAGGCATGCAAAGATGAATGTTGGATAAAAGCAATGGATGAAGAACTTGAGCAAATCAAAAAGAACAACACTTGGGAACTGGTTCCTAGACCAAAGGATAATAATGTTATCGGAACAAAATGGGTCTTCAAAAATAAATTGAATGAAAATGGAGAAGTAATTAGAAACAAGGCCAGACTTGTTTGTAAGGGTATGCGCAGCAAGAAGGAATAGACTTTGAAGAAACCTTTGCTCCTGTTGCAAGACTTGAGGCCATCCGAATGTTCCTTGCTCTCTCAAGTTTTCAAAACTTCAAAGTATTTCAAATGGACATGAAATCAGCCTTTCTGAATGGAGACTTGGAAGAAGAAGTATATATTGAACAACCATATGGGTTCATTCTTGGAAATGATCCAAATCTTGTATGAAGATTGAAAAAGGCTCTCTATGGGCTCAAACAAGCTCCAAGGGCTTGGTACTACTGTTTGGACAAATATCTTCATCAACAAGGTTTTTCAAAAGGATTAGCAGATAGCAATCTTTATATAAAAGTTTAAAATGACAAATTGCTAATACTTGTTGTGTATGTAGATGACATTATTTTTGGCAGCAATGAAGAAGCTATGAGTCAAAGCTTTGCCTTGGTCATGCAGAAATAATTTGAAATGTCCTTGCTGGGAGAACTGACATATTTCCTTGGTTTACAAATCCAACAAAAAGGAGGAGGAATCTTTTTATCTCAAAAAAAGTATCTCAAATAGATTTTGAAGAAATATGGCATGGAAGATGCAAAACCAGTATGTACACCCATGGTCATAGGATGTAGCCTCAGTGCAAATGATGAATCTGCAGCAATACATCAACTAACCTACAGATCTATGATTGGAAGTCTACTTTATTTGACAGGATCCCGACCGGACATCATGCATGCAGTAGGAATAGTTGGAAGATTTCAGGCAAATCCAAAGGAGACTCATCTTCAGGCAGTGAAGAGAATTTTCAAATATCTTCAAGGGACACAAAACTATGGCCTATGGTATCCTAGAGATGCGTATCTCACTCTTCATGCTTATACAGATGCAGATTGGGCTGGAAGCATGGATGATAGAAAAAGCACTAGTGGTGGTGCGTTCTTTATGGGTTCCAGATTGGTATCTTGGTTCAACAAGAAACAAAGTTCGATTGCCTTGTCTACAGCTGAAGCAGAATATGTGGCTACTACATCCTCTTGCACTCAACTCCTTTGGATGATGCAAACCTTGCAGGATTTTCAAATCACTTGTACACCACCTATCTCCATCTTATGCGATAACACAAGTGCAATCAGCATTTCAAAGAAACCAGTCATGCATTCAAAGACCAAGCACATACCGATCAAGAAGTATCATTTTCTTTGGGAACAAGTTCTTGAACAAAAGGTCAAGTTGGAGTATTTTCCCTCTAAGGAACAAGTTGCTGATATTCTCACCAAACCATTGCCCAGGGAGACCTTTGAATACCTCAGGCAAAAGCTGGGGGTTGTTGATGTATCATCTTGTTGAATCTCTTTTGATGGTTGTACGCAAGGTTCATTTGGGGTATATGCGTACATTTGCTGGTTTGCGGATTGGTTGAAAATCGAATGGCACAGGTTCAGGGGGAGCACATAATGCATTGTTGGCATTATGGAGGACGTACAAAAAGGAGATCATGGATGTTGGTCTGAATATTGCTGCAATATGTCTCTATCTCTTTCATGGTCATTTATGGTGTTTGGTGGATTATGGTTCTTCTTTGCAGATCTCGTTCATATTCAGGGGGAGCATGTTCTTAGGGGGAGCATAACCCTTTGCCCTTGATGTCAAAGGGGGAGAATGACGTTGAAGTTTTTAAGGTTGCCATCAAGTCCAAAGGGGGAGATTGTTGGCATTATGTTTCTGGTATGGTTATATGTTACAGATGTTGTACTTGATGGCAACTCCCGTGGCAAGGCTCTCAATTTGTTGAAAATTAAGAAGTACGCAGGAGAACAGTTTAGAAGATGCGTACCCGTAGGTACATCGTGAAGGGACTGCAGCCAGGCACGTAGGTCAGCCGTTCAGAAGGTGCGTACCCCCAGTGCACTCATTTCAAGGCAGAGAAAAGCTCACGTGGGGTTTCTTATGTTTAATCTTTGATATTTAGCCGACGGTATTTGTGTTATTATGGTTTTGGCTTGTGGTATTGATCCATGATTTTAGGAGGAGCTTGCCTATATAAAGCAAAGGAGTTTCCTTGGCTAAGCATCTTTTGCAAATTGAATATCTTAAGATCTGTAATATTGGGTTTTGGTTCAAAATCTTGATCTATATGAAAGTGAAGTGGAAAGCGAATCTGTGAAGGGTGATCTCTCAAGCGCATGATCAGATCTGGGCATTCAACTAACTGGAGCACACTGGTGATCTGAAAATTCGGCCCTAATCTGAAGTACGCAGGTGCTTAACGGTGCCTCTGCGTGGGTACGCAGAGCAGAAACAGGCGAACTGCGTGGGTGCGCAGAGCAGAAGAAGGGTGACTGCGTGGGTACGCAGTGCAGAAACAGGCGAACTGCATGGGTACGCAGAGCAGCAGTGGTTCAGGTGCGTACGCACAGTAAGAGTACGCGGCACGATCGTCTTTCTGGGTGCGTGACTACAGTATCAGTACGCAGCGCGATAGTGTATCTAGGTACGTACCGTACGCAGCGTGGTAGAAGAAGCAGTGCCTGGGCACGCGGCACAGCAGAAGGAACTCTGCGGGTATACGCAGGGAAGCAGAAGGTGAAGTGCGTAGCGACGCAGGCCAGAGAAAGGAAAATTGTGTATCTGTCTTAAGATCTTTTGTTGACTAATTTTTCTGTTGATAAGGTGTTCTGGGTTTAATTTACTGTTATTGTGGATCTGGTTAACTAGGTGGTTTACTGGTACTTGATGATCATTTGATGCTTATGGATCCAGTTTGAAAATTTATGAAAAGTGGTCCTTGAAAGAAAAGAAGTAGGGGGTTGTAGCTCCCTTCCAGGAGAGACTGGAAAACGAGAGAGAGTTGTTAGCTCTCTGGCAGGTTGTAGCCTGCGTACTGGCAAAGGATTTGCACCAGTACAACACATTGTAAAAGGAGTTTCTAATTTGAAAGAAGATAGAGACATATTGCAGCAGGTGGTTTTCACCCACATTGGGTTTCCACCTTATATCTGGTGTTCTTTGATGTGGACTATCTATTTTTCTTGTTCATGCTCATTATTTTATGGTACTGATATGCAAAAATAATTCAAAGTGTAAATAAAGAAGATTTGTTAAAAGAACTAGATAATACTGATTCACCCCCCCCCTCTCAGTATTATTTTCAACAAGAATTTATTATGATAGTGATAATGTATGGCTCTCGTCATGTTTTGATTTGTAAATGAATGAACAATGTATCTATGAACTAATAGATGATAATTCAACTAATTATATAAGGGAATAATTCTTCTCAGTGATTTTTAGATAATTATGAGACCCCTATGTTCATATTTATTGTTTAAACCTATATATTACATATTTGTGACATGTTTGACGAAATGTCTGTCATGGCTATTAGGGGTCTAGTCAAGTCTTTGATCAACTAATTGCATATGTAGCATTATTTTATTGTTATATTTCTATTGTGAATGTGTCATGGAGTTTTGGGTAGTGACTTGGGCTCTTAGCCTGAAAAAGTGGCACAAATCCTAGAGTTGCAGGCATGGGAATGAAGAGAAAATTCTCGAGAGGCACCCATGCCTTGTTGTGGGAGCGACTAAAGCCTCCAAAACACACCTTTGTCCATATCAAGGGAGCTTCCATGGGTTTAATCATCTAAAAATTTAGTGGGATCGAGGGACAGGTCATGGGGATGACTAGGAAGGCTTGTGGGAATCATATAGCAGGTATAGAAGGTATGTGTTGTGGGTTTCCATCGGTTCCACTTCCTTAAGGTCACCTAGAAGTTTGAATCCCGTTATAGTGGCCTCTCATCACATATTTACTCGGTTGGCTAGTTACTTAGGTAGATGTGGGATGAGGGTGTTACAAAGTGGTACCAGAGCATGGCTCACCACTTAGACTAGATGGGCGGTGTGTATTGGTCATGAATTCATGCCAGTTACACATGTGTTTATCATCCTTTTGGTCTATATGCTTATTGCATATGCATGGTGTCAATCATGGTCACAATGGTGCCACCATGTGAAAGTGACAGTGTTGTCATGGAATGTTTATTCATGAGTGTATGATTGGTTACATGTTGTTCATGCTTGCGTATTTTTAGTTTACATTGGTATGGTTGTTGTTGTCATGCATGAGGTCATGGTGTGTAGTTGATCCAGATTTAAACAAGAACGCAACAAAATACATCGATAACCATAAAGACAGATATGCAGTGGAAATAATACTTCATTTCATTAATGTAGAATACTGAGATATGCTTACAAACAGAAATGGAAATAAACCAGCTAGGGCAATGGTAGCTTATCTCTGATAAGAGATGTGGCAGCGACATGCCTTTGAACTGTTTTGAACTATGTTACAATGAGGCTCAAAGGCCTATTTATTGTTGAGAAACAATGGAAAACCCTTCACATTCCAAAACCTAAACCTAGAAGATGAAACGCCAAATTGTGGGCCCCGTTTTTGGGTAAGTTGGTACATCAACTTCCCGGGGTTGCGAATTGGTCATATTATCTCTGTTTGACACACATGATAGCCCATTGGAAAGATATTTCCGAGGACTATGACGAAAAAGACGATTTTTTTATAGAAAAATCGTTGGCAGTAGATTTCCCAAAAAACATCGTTTAGGGCCTCAAAACGGCTCCAGAAGTTTAGGACCTAAAAAACCTGCTAAAAATAGTAAACTATGCTATAATTAAGGAAACTGAAAAATTGAAAGAGATAGTTGTTGGGGTCCAAATGGGATAGGTGGGTGGCCACCAACATCCACCTTGATCAGTAATTGATATGGTCATGCATGGATGACTTGACTCTATATAGAATGACATTTATGTGTTGATACACCTATTTGTTATGTGTCTATATGTTTTTATGATTATGCTTGTACATGTATTATGCTAAATTGGTTGATCTTGCAGATAAGATATCCTCCCTGAATTATGCTAAGGTAATTTGGTTTATTTTGATTTGATTTAGCTAGCATGATATACCTTGTAGGAAGAATATCAAATATGAATAGCAGAATGGTAGACTATAGTTCATGAAATTCTCCTTATGGATCAGATAAGAAGTGTGGTGTTAGGAATACTTCTAACTTAGCATATACACTGAGAATCTTGAAGGAAGAAATAATGAGTTGCAAAGAAGACAATGACATAATCATATAAGAATAGGAGAAACAAGCAGGGGTGAATGTAGTGATACTTCAGAGTTTGTCATAATTGTAGCGATAGGGGCCACTTCGGATCAACCATGGGTAGGAGCAAAAAACTAATGGGGCATATAGTTGTAGACCTTATGGTGGGCATGGGTCAGATAGAGATGACACAGTTCAAGATGGAAGATTGTTGGATAATCCGGATTGGAGAGGTGATGGATACAATTATTATTCTAGTTTTGGTTCTGATAGGTATCATGATCGTCATCATTGTCACCCTTACAAGAGGAGTGATAGGGGATACTTTCCATATGATTTTAGAAAAGCAAAATCTACCTACTTTCGATGAAGAATTGAGGAAACCAAAATATGTAGAGGCATGGATACTTGGGATGAACAAGTTCTTTGAGTTGCATGAGTACACAGAAAACATGAAGGCCAAAATTACTATATTTATCCTAAAAGGTGAAGCATATATCTAGTGGGAAGATGTGAAGTGGGTCAGAGAGATCAAGATAGAGGACTTGAGTTGGCATGAGTTCAAGAGGATTTTCAGGAAGAAGTACTTATTAGAAAGGTACTACGATAGTAACGCCAAAGAATTCTATGAACTAAAGATGGGATCAATGACAGGTCAAGAGTACACGACTAAGTTCTTGGAGCTATTGAGGTATGTACCATATCTTAAAGATGAGAAGGCTAAAGTTTGGAAATTTTTCAATGGTTTCCCATTAGAATTTAGAGATTGGATTGAGTATGATGAGCCTTAGTCACTTGAGGAAGCTATTGGGAAATTGAAGCATTTCTATGAGTAGTCAAAGCGTAAGAATGAATCTGAGCAAGGATGGAAAGAGAAGGATAAGGATAAAGGTAAAGGTAAATGGAAACCAAAAAGAACAAGGCCTTAGAATGCAGAAGAGAAGGAAAATGTGGCACCACAAAAGAAGTTCAATGTAGCTAGATAGGTACATGGATCATATCATCAACATAGAGGTGATGGTACTAGATGGTTGGAGTGTTGGACATGCGGTAAGGAACACCTTAAGAGAGATTGTCCGCAAAGTCACGATGGTAGCCCTCAGATATATAGTGCACAGGAGGTGCAGAAAATTGGGAATGTTGGTAAGAGAGCTTGTCGTATCTATGTAGCACTAGATAATAGGTAGGGATACCATCAGACATCTATCATTTAAATTGACATTAGGCTTTGCGATCAAGTTGTTTCTATTTTCATTAACTCGGGATCTAATTATAGTTATGTTTGTCTTGACTTCTTGGATAAGTGTGGTTTGAATAAAGAAGTTCATGTAGAGTCTTGTTTAGTGCAGTTGGCTACAAGTACAAAGAAAAGAGCTCATCATTGGGTAAGAGCTTGTGCATTTGAGTCGAATAGGATGTTTACATCACCACATTTGAATATATTGTGGTTGGTATTGTACAATATGCTCTTGGGTATGGATTGGTTATATATTCTTAGCACTAAGGTGAATTATTATGACAAATCCATTGAGTGATTGGATGAGAATGGTGAGTTGAGAATTTTATAGGGTAAGAGGAAAGTAACATCAGTTAGGATGGTGATAGCTATGTAGGAAAAGCATAGTCATAGAAAAGGGTGTGTGTTATTTGCATTGCATATTTCTAGTGACAAAGGTAAGGAAGTTGAGGATGTAGATGTTTTGAGTAGGTAACCAATTCTATAGCAGTTTCAGGATGTATTTCCTGTACATATTTCAGATTTTCCACCTCATAGGTAAGTAGAATTTTCTATTGAGTTGGTACTAGGGGTAGTTATAGCATCAACAACACCATATAGGATGAGCACTCCAGAGTTGGTAGATTTGAAGTTGTAGTTAAAAGAAATTCTTAACAAGGGATAAATTAGACCAAGTGTGTCACATTGGGGTGCATTGATATTGTTTGTAAAGAAGAAGGATGGTACTCTCATATTGTGCATTGACTACAGGAAGTTAAACAAAGTGACCATCAAGAACAGGTATCCATTACAGAGGATTGATGACTTATTTTATTAGCTAAAGGGAGCAACAGTGTTCTTGAACATTGATCTAAGATACGAATATCATCAGGTATGCATTGAAGAGGAGGAAATTTACAAAACATCTTTCTAGACTTGGTATGGGAATTATGATTCTATTCTAGTTCGATTTGGTTTGACTAATTCTCTAGCTACCTTTATGTGCTTGATGAGTAGTGTGTTGCATCCTTATCTGGAGAAGTTTTTTATTGTGTTAATTGATGATATATTTGTATATTTTGTAAATGAAGAAGAGCATGCCGAACATTTATCCGTAGTGTTGACGTTATTAAGAGAGCATGAGTTGTATTCTAAGATTAGCAAATGAAGTTTCTTTTGGAAAGAGGTAAATTACTTGGGACATGTGGTTTCCAAGGAAGCCATAATAGTAGATCTAGAAAAGAAAAGGGCTATCATGGATTGGGAAGCTCCTAGAAATTTGGATGAGGTGAGTTCCTTCATGGATTTGGTAGGCTATTATCAGAAGTTCATCAAGAAATTCTCATAGATTTCTTATCCTATTACATCATTTCAAAGAAGAGGTAAGAAGTTTGAATGGATAGAGGAATGTGCGGCCAAGTTTTAGTAGCTTAAGGAGTTATTGACACTTTCTCCAGTGTTCAAGACCGCAAATCCAGACAAAGAGTTTGTGGTATGTACATATTCTTGTAAAAGAGGACTTGTAGGAGTCTTGGTGCAAGAAGGACATGTGATATGTTATGAATCATGAAAACTAAGTGAACATGAGAGGAACTACCTGACACATGATCTTGAGTTGGAAACGATCATTCATGCATTGAAGATGTGGAGGAACTATGTTCTTGGCAAGAGGTTTGTACTAATGAGTGATTGTAGTGGGTTGATATACTTGTTTGATCAACCGAATTTGAATGCCAGGAAAGCTAGATGGGTTTCCACAATCAGTGAGTTTTACTTCGAGATTAGGTACATCAAGAGAAAAGAGAAGAGGGTCGCAATTTGTCTTGGTAGGAGGATATAGGTAAAACATATAGCAACTATGAGTTCCTATGGGACAAATCTACATGGAAGGATCTTGCAGGCAGGTCAACAAAATGTTAGGCACATGGATCTTAGGCATAGGTTAGAACATATTATAAGCATGGGTATAGGTAGTGGTATGGGTACAGGTATAGGTGCAGGTGTACATGATGTGGACGAATGTCTTACAACAAATGGATTGGTTAGGTTTACATATAGGATATATGTGACAAACAACAATGAACTCAAGAGGGTGATATTGAAGGAGTTTCATGTGAAACCATATTCTGGTCACCTAGGTTAACATAAGACATTGAATGCAGTTAAGAAGTTTTATTATTGGTCAAATCTGAAGAAGAATGTGGTAGATTTTGTGGCTAGGTTCTTGGATTATTAGTGGGTAAAGGCAAAGTGTAAGCATCCAGGTGGATAGCCATAGTCGATTGCAATTCCAAAATGGAAATGGAAGGTCATTTCCATCGATTTTATCACATTTTTCCGAGTACAATGAGACAACATGATTCCATCATGGTTGTGGTGGACAGGTTCATGAAGGTTGCACACTTCATTCTAGTGAAGTCTACATTCTCAGCTAGCGAGATAACACAAGTATTCATTAGATATGTGGATAGGTTGCACAGTTTTTCAAAGAAGACTTTATCATATAGGGATGCTAATTTAATTCCAAGTTTTCGAAGGCGTTTTTTGCAGAATTAGGGATAGAGTTAGACTTTAGTACAACTTATCATCTGTAGACTAAGGGACAGATAGAAAGAGTCGACAAAATATTGGAGACATGTTAAGGATGTGTGTGATGCATGAAAAGTGGAAGTGGGAGGAGTATTGTCTACTGGTAGAGTTCACTTACAACAATGGGTATCAAGGATCCTTGAGGATGAGTTCATTTGAGGCATTATATAGGTAGAGTTGCAATACTCCCATTAGTTGGAGCAATCCTATAAATAGGGTGTTGATTGGACCAGACATGTTGGAAAACATGGAGCAGTAAATGTAGGTAATCAAGAGGAATCTAAAAGCAACACAAGATAGGAAGAAAAGTTATGTAGATCATAACAGGTTGTTTAAGGAGATTCAAGTTGGGGAAGAGGTGTACTTGCACATCAAACCAAAGAAAATCTACTTACGTATTGGATCATGTGCCATGTTGGCACCTTAGTTTTGTGGACCTTCCAAGATTCTTGAGAGGATTGGGCTAGTAGCCTGTCGACTTGCAGTACCTACGATAGTCAAAGTCCATGATGTTTTCCATGTGTCATTGCTTAAGAAGTATATTAAAGATTTTGATTAGGTGATTGACTAATGTGTATTCCAGGTGGATCGAGAGGGAGAATTCCAACTGAAACCTTAATGCATATTGCAAAGAAAGGTTCTCATGCTCTAGAACCAAGCAATCGAGCAGGTTAAAGTGCAGTGTAAGCACTTTGGGTCCAATGAAGTTACACGTGACATGACGTATCAAATGCAGGCTATGTATCATTCATTGGTTTCTAGTTGAGGCAAGGTCGTTTTGGTATGATGTTTTGGTATATGATTGGAATAAGTGTTGGTGTGATGTTTAGGTACATGTACATATTTATATGGATGTATAATACCATGAGCTATGTTATAAAGCTCCAATAAGTGGTATGGGTGTCATGTCATTACAGCTTTCATGCTGATATGTTGTCTTGTTGGTTTTCTTCTCAGTAGGGTGATCATTGTAAATATTGCATCGAGCTATGTTATAAAGCTTCATGGGTATTATGTTTTATTTTCAACATTTTTGCTGAGGTATAGGTGTGGTTGAACAACGAGTACTGTGTTTCCCAAGGGGGATGGTTCTGTAACATGCCTCATGAAAATTCCATGTAATAAAAGTTAATAAAGGAAAAATAATAACCATAGATGATGGGACACTTATTCCAAGTTGAATGTTGGGAAAAACATCCTAGTGTGGGTGTTCATTTGGTTTATTATGGCTAAGGAAATTAGAAAAGCCAATGGATAAGGAATTTGGAAAGGAAAAGTGGCATTTTATTTATGAAAATAATGGAAATTAAGAAAAAAGAAAGGTGAAAGGTCACAGGTTACATGTTGTTATCACCTGGATTGAACCTGACGCTGAAGGAAGGCAATGCCAGGGTAACCACAAACCATGCTTAGCCAAGTAGCTAGCCCTACTAGGCCAGGAGAGGGCTCTCTTTGTAAGGATCTTAACCAAGATGACTAGATCAGGAAAATAATATTAGGCTCGGTATAGTAGCACAAGGTTTGATTTGATTTGAAGGGGTTTGCTAGACCAGGATGAGCCGGACAACTTGGGCAACGAAACTAGGTTAGAATTGTAGGGTGTTTGGTGGGGAAAGGTAGGTATGAAGCTTAGCACTATAGGGTTTGATGGGTGAAATGATTCAAGACTCGTGAGAAGCTATGAAGAGCATGTGATCATCATGGATCCTTCCTAAACTGTAAAAAACATATACTGTGAATATTTTCCTAAAGCAGAGCATTAA
Source organism: Pinus taeda (assembly GCA_000404065.3). Classification (NCBI taxonomy): domain Eukaryota; kingdom Viridiplantae; phylum Streptophyta; class Pinopsida; order Pinales; family Pinaceae; genus Pinus; species Pinus taeda. The sequence continues at coordinate 259,124 of APFE030555412.1, read as the reverse complement.
TGTTATGGATTCTACCTATCAACTTGAAAACATCCACTTAGAAGCAATGAAATGATTAATGAAGTACAAAAAACATCTAAACATATGATAACAAGATAGGAAACTTAAATAAACACCATATCACATGGATCCCAAAGAAATAGCTGCAATTTCTGATTAATCTCCTACTAAACTGATACAAAATGATGCCTTTTCAAAACCTAAGCATCTAGATGAGTCCAACCCTTTACAATGAGAAAGAAGAAGAAGATTTAGACATTGTATAAACCTCCTCCCATCCTCAGGGGTCTAATCCCTAAGATGAGGAGCTAATTTAACCAAAACTGAACAAGAAACAGGAATCTAGGCATCCTAACAACTTGCCTCTAAAAGTGAGGAAATTGATTCATTTGTACTCAAAATGACTTTTAATCTAATGAATCTACTCTCTACTACTAATTATCCATCATATTTACATGCCAAGTCATTATGTACATTAGTAAAACATCCTCCATGAGAGAAAATCCAAGATCACAGTCAAAACACAGTGAAATGACAATCCTATGCAAAATTTGTCCTATGCGCAGCGCCACTGGCCCTACATACAGTGCCACTTTCAGGTCCATTTTGGAGGCCTTCCCAACAACACATGTATATCATACCTCTTGTTCAAAAATCTTCATATTAATTTTTGAAGTAATTTCAACTTTACTTACTTTTCTTGCCTAAGTCCTATATTGGTATCAGAGCCCCGTTCAAGTCCTAAGATTATGAAATACAGACAGAGTCTAAAGCCAACCAGGAAGCCTTCGAAAAGCTCTTGTTTTACAATTTTTGAGTAGATAAATGCTACTTTAGTCAATCTCTACTCTAGTTTATAATCATGGCTAATTTCTTGAGATCATTTTCAAATATTGATCGAAGTACTGTTACTAAAGTATATTCCCGTTCTATTGAGAATGATTTTAATGACCATGAAATAGTTGAGGATCCCGAGAATTGAAACCCACCCGTGTTAAGTTCTAAAGAAATATATCAGGTTCCCTCTTTGTTTAGTTTGTTAAAAAAGATTTATCTGAAAGAGGTTGAATTGAAGCTTAAAATTTCTAGTCCATCTCTATGGATTGTTGGTTTGAGTCTGTTTTCTGAAGATGAGTTGAAAAAGTTCAAAAAATATGTTTCAAAGAAATTTTTTTCTTATTTACATTTTCGAAGGATACAAATAAGACTAGCTCCACTGTTTCGGCATGACATAACTAGTCCATGTATATCCGAGGTGTTTGATACTTGACATAAGAACTATGACCATGCTCGTATTGGAACAATATTAGGAAACCTATCTTCTGGTTGCCAACATGGTACCACTTTCCCTGACTATTATATCAGTCTGTCTGATCCTCATATAAAATACTGTTGGAAATTATTAGTTGGCATCCAAGGTCTTGAAATGGTAGAAGATAGTGAATTCCTTTCTGTACTAGTCCAAACATCTTTTCATCTTACAAATATTGTCCATCCCAAGTTAAAGCAACCAGTATTGAAAGACTGTGTCACAGTTGGAGTTGGTAATGCTCAGATAGAAGGAGTCTCTTATGATAAAGAATCTCTTACCAATGACTGGTATATTTAGTACAAATCTATGGCTTCAACAGAAAATTCAAGAAACAAAATAAAAAGAATGTCTTTGAGTGATGGTCATGTCTGAATATTGCCCGATAGATCATCAGTACCTAGACCCATCTTTATGCCTAAAAAACATGTTTTACCAGCCATATCTGAAACTGAGCAACCATCGACCAGCATTCATAAATCTGTGTCCAGAAATGTATATAGTCATCCATCTTCAGAGTCTACTGTATCTATTCCATCCAACCAGTTGTATATTCTAGAGGAAAATCCATTCCTTGCTATCAATAAGATGTTTAGAACTTATGTATCTAATTTCTCTCCTTTAGAAGAATTTCAATATGCAAACCATAGATATGTCATAGGTGGAAAATGGCCACCGAAAACAAAATTTTTTACTTCTTCCTCTCAGTCTAGACAACCACCAACCCGAGCTGAATGTGCACCACTCCTTGAGCATAATTCCCAAAGTCCTACTGATCTTGATGAGGTCCACTAGATAGGAAACTATCTTACCACGTGGTGTGCACATGGAGAAGATTTCCTTGATGATTTGGGTAGGTAGTTAGAATTACTTAATACAAATCTTAGACTACCTTATGAACAACAACGGTCTGAGAAATCTGCAAAGGAGGAAAGAAGAAGAAGAATACAAAAGAAAAAAGCCCAAGAAGTTCCAAAGTTTACTTTTGATATGAACACTCCCAATTATTGGGATAGAGAAGAAGAAGATGAAGATACAGAAGGAGCCTTTACAGCAACTAGTGTAGAGGGGTCAACTTCAAAACCTTCGAGTAAGTTGGCTAGTGTAAAAGGGGAAGCCTATAAAGCTGATAAACAATTTTCCTCAAAGAAAGAAATCATGACTCTATATCAGGAAGCCTCTAAGTTTCCTTATTTTATTTTACCTTCAATAAAAAATCAAAATAAAGCTCATGTCTTGAAAGAAGTCCCAAAATACCCACGCATCAAAGAAGACTTATATGCTGCAAACACTAGTGGGTATATTCTTGATCTAGATAATTCTTCCAATCTTGAAGAGTTAATCAGGATATGGATTGGTGCTCTGTATCAAATGTAGGTCACCACCAAATTGGATAATCTCTCTATCATGGTCCTAGCAGAAAAAAAAATGGCCGGAATTGTATATGATTGGTGGATAGGACCATCTGATGAAGAACGAAGAGCTGTCATGGAAGCAGGACTGGCCACTCTAGAGCTTTTACTAAAAACACAATTTGTACCTGAGCCAGTAGATGAGAAAAAAAAATTGCTTATAGACTTAAGCCGAATGGAATTAAAAGATCTGAAATATCTTGATCAATTTGGTAAAGAATTTATGGCAAAAGTCTTTAAAGCAAATCTTTCTAATGACATTGCTCAAAAAGTTGCATTTTTATCCAAGCTTCCAGGAAATTTAGGAGATTTAATTATGAAAGATCTTGATGTCCAGAATAAACGCATAGATCAAATCTATTGGGTTGATCTTCTCTTTATATGTACAGGAAAGGTTAATATCTATGTTGGCAGAAGAAAGCACAAGATATTACACCTAGTTCAGAGGTTTGCAAAACAATGCTTCCCTAGACACCATTTAGAAAAAAAAGAATAAATCAAAGAGATATGGAAAGTTTAGACCCAAAAGAGTCTCCAACCCCTGGAAGCATTTCAAAAAATTTAAATTTTTGAAAAGGAGAAAAAAACCCGAGAAACAACAATTGTTGTTTCATTTACAAGCAGGAATGCCACTCTGCTAGAAAATGTCCTAACAATTCCTCATCAAAGCTAAAAGCCTGTGTTGATATAGAGGAATTTCAAGATGATTGGTCTTTAGTTGTGCCAGATGATGAAGTTTCATATGGATATATCTTAACAGAAGCTTCAGATGAAGAAGACATTATTCCACCTACTATATAGAAAATGAATATTTTCCCTTCTTGTACAGATAGTTATTTTTCAGAAGAATTGCATTATAATGATCAGACAAATAGTAGCAAAACAGAGGAAACAGACAAAACTATAGATGTATCTGAAAATGACTCTGATGATAAATTTGTAGCTGCATGATTAATGCAAACCGGTAAGCAACCCATTCCAAAATGACCTAAACTTAATTATTTTTGTCCATATAAAAGAATATTGTTGCTTCTACTAGTTGTCCAGTCCTAACACTCAATAGAGTCGAAGAAAATGCTCTATTAAAAAAGATTATCAAAACCAATAGTCTGATCTATATTCCATTCCAAGTCCAAGTTCATAATGCATGGATAAATGTAGATGCTTTCATTGACACTGGAGGATCTAATAATTTGGCTCGACCTTCTCTATATAAATCTCTGTGGAAGCCACTCCAAAAAATTCTAGTTTCTGAAACCATTGGAGGATTTGTTTAGTTAACACATTATGTGGATAATATTCCTTTGAAAGTTGGGGGGAGTATTGTAAAAATTTTTGCTATTCATCATTTCGATCTGTCTGCAAGTTTAATGCTTGGCATGCCTTTTATCAATTCTGTATTACTAGTTACTATCAGTGAAGATAAGCTGATAATTAATTTTAAAAAGAAAGCTATTGCTGTGCCTAGACTATTTATAGAAAATTCTGAGGCAAGAAATGAAAATAGCCAAAAGAAAGTCAGAGCACGCAAACCTATTAAAGGCTCCAACAATTGGCAAGAAGTTCTGCAATTTTATGAGAAACAAGTGGAGTCAAAACGAAAGGCTAGCATTGACCCAAAATGGTCCGAAGAGAATATTGATATCCATAAAAGATTGCTGGAAATCTGTTCAAATAATCCCCAGCAGTTCTGGACTGCTGAAAGTCCAAAACAAGAAATAGTGACTCTACATGATAATGGAGTCAAAGGAAAATTAATCCCATGCACCCCCGCCGATGAACAGGAAATTAGAAAACAAATAAGTGAGCTGCTCAATATGAACCTTATTAAACCTAGTATGTCTCGCTATTCTTGTTCAGCGTTTCTAGTTAGAAATCACTCAGAAATAGTTAGAGGTAAGCCAAGAATGATAATTAACTATAAACCTATGAATGCTATAACTCAAGGCTTTCATTATCCTCTACCAAGACCAGAAACAATCATGTAGAAAATTCAGCATAACAAAGTATTCAGTATGAAATCTGGATACTACCAAATACAGATCCAGGAAGAAGATAGACACAAAATTGCCTTTACATGTCTTGCAATTTTTTATCAATGGAAGGTAGTTCCATTTGGCCTCAAAAATGCTCCTGCATTCTTTCAGAGACGCATGGATTTTATTTTTGGGAAATATGATTTTATTGTAACATATATTGATGATATTCTTGTACATAGTCCAGATATAGAGACGCATTTAAAGCATTTAGAAATTTTTGTGGCCGAAGTTAAAAAGCATGGTATAGTCTTGTCTGAGAAAAAGATGGTTTTGTTTCAAGACAATATAGATTTCTTGGGGATTAATGTTGTTAATGGGAAAATTCAAATGCATCCCCATATTCTCACAAAACTGTATTAGTTTCCAGATGAATTAAAAGACACTAAAATGATTTAGATATTTTTAGGTGTCTTGAATGATGTGCACAGATATATTCCCAGATTGTCAGAAAAAATGGCTCAAATTAGAAAACATCTTAGAGAAGGATGGTCAGCAGAAGCCACTGCAACAGTTAACAAACTTGAATTAGAATGTTAGCAGCTTCTCAAGCTTCAACCACCAAGTAATGGCCTTCTAATTTTACAATCAGATGCTTTTGATGAATTTTGGGCAACTGTTCTTTTTGAGAAAAGGAAAAATGACAATGGATAGGAAGAAGAAATTCTTTGTGCATATGCATCAGGTGAATTTTCTCCTAGTCAAAAGAATTATTATATTGCTGAAAAGGAAACCTTAGCAATATTTAATGGAATATAGAAATTTGAATTATATCTAGCACTGGTGAATTTTCTCATAAGGACTGATTCTATGAATTTCAAATATTTCTTATCTGCAAAAATTTGAAGACAACTTACTAGAGGATGGTTACTCTCTTAGCATATTTGGTTCCAACAATTTGATTCTGATGTTGAATGGATACCAAGCAACTCCAATTTCTTAGCTGACTCTCTAACCAGAGACATGAATAAAGCCTTTGTTTCAACTCTTCAAAGTTATTTTGTTATACCTGGAAAGGGACCTCGGGATGATAACTTTAGCACATTTGTTGATAGGTTGAAAATTCTAGAAAATCATGCAAGTCATTTAACCGAAGAAATCAAAAAGGTAGTAGGTTTGCGATTGAGAAGAAATTAGTGGATTAGAAGATGTCAAGCATGGACTTAAAAAAATGTTGGCATATCTTTGGGATTAGATACTGATTTGGTAAATGTATATCCTTTGCCCAACATACAGGTGAAAATCTATTTTAAACATTTGACTGATATGTGGTCATCACAATTCATTGCAAACATGATCTGGATCTTAAAAGTATTAAATTATTATCAGTTGATTGGAGGGGTGGATTTTGCTTTAAGTATATATACAGAAGCTCAAATGCTAGATTTAGAAGCCATTCCAATCAAAGAAGACTTAGAAAAATATCTTCAGTCTCTAAGGATTCCTGACATTTTTGAAGAACTAGAAGCATCCTTTTTATAGAAAAATGGTGAAAATTATGCACCTAATGACACTTTCCCTCAATATGAAAATTTTGAAAATTTTGTTGATTGGGAGATCAAAGGAGTATTTTGTAGAAAAAAGTCATCCATAAGAACATCCCAGTGTGTTCAACGAACTCTACAATACCTGAGGACTTTCTCATCTCCTTGGGATTTTCAGAGTTTAAGATTTCAAGAACAAATTTCTCCAAATCCATTTTCACAGGTTTTCTATCAAGAAATTATAGGAGAAATAAGGACTAGTAATAATATTGAAAGGATTAAACAACTGGCTCTTTGGTTTAAAGACTTTGGTATGTTAAAATTAACAGAAAAAAGACAACTTTTGCAGCAATTAGATGAACTTCAAGGAGAACCAAAGGCTTTATGCTTTATGATTAACCGCACTGTGTTAATCACAATCACCATTATTTTAGGAAACTGGAATAATAATGTAGTTCATCTTATCAGTTTGTTGATTTACAAAATTTGTACTTCAGTAATTTTTGAGCTAGGATGGTAATCGAAAACGTTTATTAATGAAAACTGTAAATCTTGGGTGCAACATGCAGTCGAAATAGTTACTAATATGTTTCAAATATTCAAATTGGAGCTTCTAGATGGAGTTGAGTTGGCAATTCAGCCTTCTCCAATGTTCCGAAATGTTTTTAAAGATTCCTTCCTGGATATTGATATCAATCCATTACCTTTTCTTAACAAGTGGGAGAAACAAGACATAATGTTTACTCCACAGCAACAGGACCTCCACAAAATTACAGTAAATATGGACCAAGGACAAACATCAAAAGCATCTAAAAACGAAAGTAAAATAATCTTAGCAGATGCTGAAGGAAAAGGCAAACTTGAGGAATCTACATTTCAAGAAAGCTATCCAGATGCATAGGATCCGCATGATTTCAGTTGGGACAAAGAGTACGAAAAGATGGTAGAATATAACTATCTCACAAATCTTGAGAGAAAAGCATTTGAAAGACCAATGTCCTCTGATGATGATGAATTTGATGATTACGATTCTGACTAGAGTCTGAAAGGGTACTGGTAGAATCTTTCTACAATTAGCTAGCAATGTGATAATGTGGTCACATGTTATAGCTAATGAAATTATTGTATTGGAAAGGTTGAGTAGACACCATCGATGAAAGAAATGCCGACAAGACCCTCAATTATTTCCACTTTCTTGTCAAGTCTTAGATATATTTAGATTCCTTAGAGAGTTATAATAGGGAGAAGAATGAAGATGGGAGGCACGTGATAGGGTGCTTCTTGATCTCATATTGTAATATTTCAAGCTCTGTAAGTTTTTTTTTGAATTAATATTGAAGCCTACTGGGCTGCCTGTTTGAGGACAATTTCTGTCATCCATTACAAACCTGGAACTGTAAGGCGAAGGCATTTTGAAGACCAAGAGAGAGGTCATAATGCTCGCATGTTCGGTTGAGGAGAAGAACAGTTGTGTATCAGACTTGTTGTTCAACAATCTTCATATTAGTTTTTGAAGTAAGTTCAACTTTACTTACTTTGCTTGCCTAAGTCCACATTGAGCTCATGATATCTCATTGGAAATCTCTTCAAGTATACTTTCCAAAAAATCTGGAATTTCTTCATTTGAAGCTCATTTGACCCCTCACAAGTTGATTCTCCCAAGACTGCTTCTGTGTGTCCAAAAAGTGGTAGAAAGGTCATTTTTGGGGTGTTTTGTGACCTTTTGGTAGACCATTTCTACTCTAAAATCTTAGAAAATGCATAGGGTACATGTACTCATCACTTTAAATCCAAAAATTCAAGTCATTCATCCATTGGGTGTCCCTAGGAAAAGCACAGTGCCAATGGCACTGCGCGTAGAGCCAAATTTCCTGTGTTTAAAATTTCAAAAATTTGCTAAAGACAAAAATTATTTCAAATTTGATCAAAATTGGTGAGAAGCACCATCATCAAGCATCCTGACGAGCCAAGGAAGATTTAGCAAGCAACTTAAGCCTATCCTCCTCATTTGCTTGACCCTTATATTGCAAATTTTGTTCATGATCCTGAAGTGGTAGGCCATGTGCCTAATGATCTGGTTGTCCCTATTGTCCCTTTGCAACAACTTTTCTAAGTGCAAATTGAGTCTTTCAAGCCAAATTTCTCTATCACCCTCAATTTCCTTCTCAATTGAAGTCAAAGTGAGTGGTGATTCTTCCTCTTGCATTGTCGATTTACCCTTGTCACTTTGTGTCTTTGCCTTGAGAAGTTCGAGCTCCATGAGGACCTGCTTATCACTTAGCTGCTTGTTCTCTTGTTCCAGATATGTGATGACATACGTGGCTCTCTCAAAGTTGTCCATCAATGCTTTGATTTGAATCTGTTTCTCTTGTATGATGATGTTTTCTTTTGTTTCTTCATCTTGAGCCTCCAAATCAATTGTCTCTATGCCATGATGAATAAGACGTTGTTTTGGCTCATCATGCTCCATCAAATCAAAATCTCTCTCCTCCTCATAATCTTTGTCTTCTCTGTCCATATTTGCCAAGCTTTGAGGCTGTGTACTCCTAGAAAAAGGATGGAGGGGGTGAATAAGCATGATTAGGAATAAGGGAAGGGGAAGTGATCTTGTGGGGTATTTGGTGGACTAGGTAAACATGAAAATGAGGGAGAGGGGCTAGGGTTTTAGGCTATTGCTTTGGGAATGAAGGAAAAAGGGATATGGAGTTATATGGAGTGATATAGAGTGTTATGTAGGAGGGGTTTTAGGGTTTTAGGGATAAGTGATGGGAGGAATAGTAAGGATTAGGGTTTTAAGGCATAAATAGAGGAGATTCTAGGGTTTCACATTTACCCTAACAAATTATCTTCGAATGCATTAATTGAAAGCCAAGAATGAAGTTCAAGGGCAACACTTACTTGTTTGAGGGGTAAAGAAGACAAATTTGGTGTTTTTGGGTTGAAGGAGGTCATTTGGCCCTTGCTAGCCCTACGCGCAACACCTCCTATAGGCATGGAGTGCCTTTCTCTATGCGCAGTGCCGTTGTTTCTTGCATAGGGAAAACTGGCCTGTGTGTAGCACTTTGTCCCTATACGCAGCGCTTTGGCCTCTGTGTGCAATTCCTCTTGAAGCCAAATTTTGACAGCCTTCCCGATGTCCAAATGGAGCCCATGGTAGCTTGTTGGAAATCGATTCCTGTCTACTTTCTAGAACATCTTGAATTTTCCAATTTGGTGCTCATTTGCCCTGTCAAAAGCTCAATCTCCCAGGACTAGTCAAAATGTGTAGAATGAGGCTGCCAAAATGTAGTGTTGTTGTAGTCAATGTTTGGAGGTCTTCCTCAACTCCAAAGTGAGCTCATGATAGCTCATTACAAATCTCTCTGTGTCTAGTTATAATTTGATGCATCAAGAAAGTCTTTCGAACATTCCATCTAGGAGAATGTTTTTTTTCCCCAAGGTCATTCCAGAAGTGCATCAACTCTCCTAAGGCAAATGATGTTTTGGACATTTCTCCCAAACCGTGAGACCTATGTAAAAACTAAAGGACTTTTTTATTCTTTGGTCTATGATGGAAAAAATACTCTCTCACTTTTGTCAAATTCATATTTTCTTTCTCATAAACATTATTTGAATAAAACCTATCCCAATGTGTAGAACATGGGATTTGTAGAAATGAAGGGAAATGAAGGGGATGAGGGGCTTCCGAATTCTTGAGAAAATTTTGGGAAGTAGGGAGGGATGTTAGGAAGTAAGGGAAAGTGTAATTTCAAGGATTGAGTGAGGGGAAGGGGTCTAAAAGGGAAAAACACAGGCCTAACCTAGAAAAGTGTCAAATTGTAGCAATAGCCTAGGGTTTGTGGGAAAATGATGAAGTTTGAGGGATATCAATGATGGGAAGTGTTTAAGAAGGTATATTAAGTATAAGGGAAGGTGTATGAGAATTAGGATACAAGTTTTATTGATGATTTTACCATCCAAGATAAATTACCTTCAAAACCCTAGGAGAGGAAAATGAGCCTTACCTAGGCACAACTAAAGCACAAACAAGGTGTAAAATGACCCATTGGAACTTGAAATAATGATGACAACTCTTTGAATGATGGTACACTCAACCGAATGGTGACATGGACCAATACTTGTAAAACTTTGGAAGGAGTGAAAACAATCCTAGACCTAATACCTAGTGACCAAATTTTACTTGAAGACTCACTAAAACGACAAAAATTTGACTTTGACACCCCAAGACCACTCTATAAGAGCATATTTTATCACTGGTGGAAGGCTACGAAGGCTGAAACTAACACATGTGAGGAGGAAAATGAAGAAAATAGAGGCCTAATTGACAAAAAGGCTTATGAGGATCAATTGGTACCTTTCCTCGATTAAGTTTTAGAGCTCTCTCGTTATTATTTCTGTCTCTCTCTCACTCTTGGACACCTAAGGTTTTCTTAGAGAATTTCAACATTGGATCAAGAAAGGAAAATGAGACAAAGAGGAAGCAGAGATCAAGCATGGAAGAGCAACATCAAGAAGCTACAATATTATTCTTTGTAGGTATCGATTTCCATTTGTGGTTTCCTCGCTATATTTGGCATGCATGGTGTTGTATGTGTGTTGTTGGTTCTCTTTCTTTCATTGGCATGGTTTTTTCCAAGTGTGACAGTGTTTTTGACCTTAGCCTTACCATTTATTGATAGCCATGGTGTGATGGGGTTCTCATGTTTTGGTTGAGCTAGATTGCCGACATGATTCAAAATTGAATGAGGTGGATATTTGAATGAAAAAAAACATTACCTAGTAAACCCTGAACCAAACTGTGGGTTGCGGTAAATATGGATTTTTTGTTGCCTTGGTGGGCCTAGGAATCCTCGACTAGTGAATCGTGGGATATATGGTGAATCCTAGAGATTGGTTCTCTCAATTAGGCCTAGTAATTCCAGGATGGGATATATGGTAAATCATGGAGAGTGGAGTCTTCAGTAGGGCCTAGTGATCTAGTGTGGATTGCGGTAAAACCTAGAGACTAGGAGACAGGAAAATTCCTCATGGTATAGGAGGAGAAATCCAGTGGCATCCATGCTTGTTTTGGTCTAGTGATCTGGTGGAGATCATGGTAAAGCCTATAATTACACATTTATTTTGTTGGCCTAGTGATATAGTGTGGATTGCGGTAAAGAGTAGTTTTTATTGATGAGGGTGAGGTCATTTAGCCTCTGGATGCCTTAGGTGGTTCTTTTGGTTTGAGTACCACATTCATGATTGGAATATGGCAAGGGGGTGATTGGTTAAAGAGAGATTTGGCTCAGCCAATCTATGGTTGGGTGGAGCGTGGTACTCCCATACAATGTTGGATTTTACATTCATTAATAAGAGGTTCTTTCCTTGGTATCTTATGTGTGAATGTAATTTTTTATATGTGGATTTTATGGTTGATGTATCCTTGACATTTCTATTGTTACTATGTTGATTATAAGCATGTATTATGACAGTGATGATGTATGGCTCTCCTCATGTTTCAATTTGTAAATGAATTACAATGTATGCATTACCTAGTAGATGATAATGCTGCTAATGATATAAGTATGAGGCCCCTAAGCTCAGATTTGTTGTTTAAACCTATATATTACATATTTGTGACATGTTTGATGAAATGCCTATGATAGCTAGTAGGGGTCTAGTCAAGTCCTTGTTCAAGTAATTGCATTTGTATCATTATTATGTTGTTATATTTTAGTTATAAAAATGTCATGGAGTTCTTCGCAATGACAACTGGAGCCTCCTAGATGCAGCGTTTTCCATATCAAGGGGGCATCTCGGGGTTTAATGATCTAAACACTTAGTGGGACCCAGGGATTAGTAATGCGGATGACTAGGAAGGCTTTTAGAAGTCCTGTAGTAGGTATTGAAGGTATGTATGGTTTTATATCAATTCAACTTCATTAAGTTCACCTAGGATGTTGAATCCCATTATAGTGGCCTCTTGTCAGATATTTACCCGGTTGGCTGGTTGCTTGGGTAGATGTGGGATGAGGGTGTTACAAATGGATTTTTAGTTAAAAGGGCCAATCCTCTAGGAAGTATTGATTCACCAATTATACTTCCTTGACTTCCCCCTTTTGACTCAGTCATATACATAGTACCTCACTTTCTTTCACTTGGTTTAAAATGCAAAAGATATGATATGCCATATCACAATTGTTTCAATCCAGGAAAGAGTACTATGTGCGACAAGTTTAATATATTTAGTGTGTGAGTTTCATCTCTAGTGTTTCTCTACTATGAGTGGCCTTGGACAGTACCTGGATGGAGTCACTATAGGATAACAAACTTTTCTTCTCTACTAGTAGGCCTAGACAATACCTCGACGAAGTCACTTGCTTCACCTCCTTGCGCATGAATCCTTTCTCTTCTTTCATCCTTTATTTATTTATTTAATAGGATTATGCTTCAACACTTATTATTTTCAATTGGGAATAAGACACATCTTGACTTATTTAGAGTAGAGGACCCATGATATAAGTTTGGTCACATTAGTTTTTCCCCTTATCCTTTATCTACTAGATTGGTTAAGAATGTGACACATAAGTAGATATACACCAAATTCAGGAGCTTTGATACTAGAATAGATGCAAACCTAATAGGTTCCCTCAATTTTTTCCTTTTGGATGTGTCATATTTTCCTTCTAGACTTAGCTCAACCTATGGAATCTTCCCAAACAAAGAATAATAAAAAACAGATAGTCAAGCATTATGGTTGTCGCATTTTCTCTTCATTGCACCATAAAGTCCTTTTAGCCATGCACTTTTCACAAAAGGTCTTATTTATGTACAACGACCAAGACACAAAACATGAGAGGACCCAACTTGACATGGCACACATACGATTAACATAGATGAGAAAAGAAAAGAAACAAAAGGAAGTATTATACAAGAAACATAACTTAGAGCTGCTATTGAAAATAATGCTTGAAATATCAACCATTTACGAGAAGAGGGTCAATCCTCTCATCTAATTATTTCTTCTTGAAGGCATTATGGCTGATCTTTTCTTTGATGCTGAATGGGCCAATCCAAAGAGGTTGGAATTTTGTTTGTTTTCCTTTCTCTTCATGTGCTTTATCCCACTTCAATACTAAGTCACCCACATAAGAAATATTTGTGCCTATATCGTCAAAGCAATGCTTAATACGATTTTGATGGAAAATAACTCTTTTTGTGGCATTGAGTCTTTCTTGCTCAAGTTTAAGTAAAGTATCTATCTTTCTTTGAACCAAAATGCAAGGTCTAGCTTGGGACTCTTGCGAGAGTTGCAAGGCTGGGAGATACAGGTTCGGGGGCATTATACCTTCTTTACCATAAAATAGAAAGTACGGCGGTGTTTTGAGGGAACACTTAAGGGTTACATGGTTAGCCCATAATGCATTTTGTTGAAATTTGGTATCGGAGGACAGGTGGTTCCCTTAGGCTTTGATCTTTGGCCTAGGGAAAAGTGTCCAAAAAATTTTAATTTTTCTCCTAAAGTGACTTTACAATTTTTATAAAGTTAAAATCTAATTTAAAAGTGAATTTAAGTGATAAAGTTACTAAGTCTAATTTTAAAGTGACTTTTATAAAGTCAATGAAAAATTAGAAAGGAAAAAGTGACTTTGGAAATAAATAACTAAGTGGGTCTTTATTAAAGTGGGTGAATTAAAAAATAGAAAGTGAGATTTAAATGTGCATTTAATCTCAGCCATTGATTTAAATCTATTTCAGCTGTTGGATTTAGAGATCACCCAAAAGTCACTTGGATCACCCAAAAGTCACTTGGAGTTATATTAAAGGAGGAAAAGGAGGAAAAGATCATTCATTCTTTCATGAGCAGATTTGGAGAAGGAGAGCAAGAGAGCAAGGGAGATTTCTGGACAAGAAGGAGAAAGAGGCAGCAGTTTGGCACACATACCAGGCAGCTCTTCAGCAAAATCAGAACAGCAGAAAGACAAGCAGAACAGCAGCAAGAACAAGCAAAAAAAGCTGATTTTTTTGCTGAAAACTGAGAAGTTTCCAGGTGGTCCGTTGGGCTGAAAACGGATAAGTTTGCTTGCTGAAAAAATTATTTTGCTGTAATTTTTTGCTGAAATTTTCTTGCTGTAAAAAGACATTTTTCAGAAATAAAGAAGAGCTCTCAAACTGGTTTTCCCCAAGAGTTGTAGGGGGTTTTTCCAGGGTCACGTTGACAAAAATATCAGTGTTTTAATGTGTTTTAATGGCTGTGTATTACTGCTGATTTTTATTTCTGCAATTTTCAGCATTCTGTAAATTTTCCAGAATTTGTGTTTTCAGCAAAATTTATTTTTTCCAGCTTGTTGAATGTATGGTTATGGGAAAGGGCATTTAACTACATGGGAGAAATAAGGAGAAACTGAAAACCGGGGTGGGAAAACAGAAATTTTAACACTCCAATATCAGAAAGGGTTTGGGCAAATTCTAAAAAATTTGAGAGATATTAAAATAATTAATATTTTTAATGGAGTCCCTAAGTCTAAACTTAGGGAAAATAAAATATTAATGTGAATTAATATAAAATTGTGTTAGAATGCTCCAAAAGTCATGGATCAAGCTAGATCTAATTTTAGCTGTTGATTAGGGACTTAATCTCGGTCGTTGATTTGTCAACAGGTAAAGTATAAGAGGAGGCTTGAGGGTCGCTTGAGGGTCACTTGGAGAAAACACCAAGGGATCAAGATTTCGGCTTTCTGGGGCTAGGTTTGCTGAGAAGGTTGAGAGAGTGATCAGAGTTGCAGCTAAGGGGTAGTGAATGTAGAAGTATAGAGGTAGAGATAACACCGAGAGGATCAGCGCAGTAGCCAGAGAGAGGGATGCAGAAGCAGCCAAGGGTTTACGCAGAGCCAGCCAGGGCTCACGCAGAGGCAACCAGGAGCTGCGCAGTGCCTCAAAGGGCCAACGTGGGTGACGTAGAGGGCCAAACGACTGACGCAGTGCCTCCATAGGCTGACGCAGGCCAAGCCAAAGTGACGTTGGGCTATTGCTGGGCCAGAGAGAGGCTGACGCAGTCCTTAGAGGCTGATGCTAGGGTTTCGTGGGGTAGATTGGCGCTGTCGAGTTGTCGGAGTGTTTATCCGAGGTTTCAGCCGGAATATCTGCTTTCGAGTAGAGAGGTACTACTGCCGAGATTTTTTTCTGTTGGGTGAGCCAGATTTGGCACCCACCCTCAGATAGCTGCACCAGTTTTCCCGCATTGGGTTTTTTCAAGGACATTAGTCCAAGAACAACGGTGTCACTTGTGTGCTTGTTTCTATTTCCTTCAGTTGATGATCTGTAATGTGTTGAGCATGTACTTGTATTTATTTCTAGTATTTACATGGTAAATAACTTGTTAATTAACAGAACAAGTAGGTAGGAATAAATCAGTAAAGTGCATGAAGGGTTTCTAACGTGTTAGACATAGAAATTTCAACATGGTATCAGAGCGTGGTTGCAGATCACAGGAGAATTGAGGACATCAGCCGAGCAGAGTAGCAACAACAGAAAACAGATGTCCCGAGTGACAGAAGCTGTTCCTAGTAGAGTAGCAGCAAGGAAGGGGCGACGCAGTGCCTGTGTCATCAAGATTGAGCAAGGAAGAGACAACACAGAGGCTGAGGGAGGTAAAGACAGGCTCATGCAGAGCCACACAGAGTCTAGGAGGGCTGATGCAGTTGGTTGAGGAAGCTGATTTCCCAGTGCCGGGATTGCGCAGAGCCTAGGAGCTCTAACCTTCAGTTCGTTGGGGTTTAAGAGGCTGTGGGTATGTTGTAGAGTAGAGCTAGTGAGGTACTGTAGTCAGAACAGTACCTAACAGGGCAAGGCTAAGGAGGAGGGAGGTTCTACCGAGGATTTCTAGCTGAGAAATCCGGATCAGTGGTGCAGTTGGATTAGAGTGGGGGCATCTCGATTCTTGACATTGGCAGAAGGGTTTCCAGGAGGGAAATCGAGGCTCAGAGGGAGTCACTCCAAGAACTTCCAGGAGGGAAGTAGAGGAGTAGCGAGATGGCAGTGAACGGGGTAAGAGACCAGGACAGACTAGACGGAGCCTCAAACTTCGTAGTCTGGAAGGCCAGAATCCTATCTGTTCTACACAGGAATTGTGTCAAGCACTTCGCCTTGAGAACGATAGTTATCCCAGTTGACCCAGCTGATAACGACAAGTACGAGGAGGCAATGGTGAGGGCCAAGAGCATCATTCTTGACGGGGTCAAGGACCATGTAGTAACACATTTTTCCAAAAAGTAAACGACAAATGAGATGTGGGATGCCCTAAAGAAATTGTACTAGCATACTTCTGTGCAGAGAAGGATGTTACTAGAAAATCAGCTGCGATCATACTAGATGCAGAAGGGAGAACAGATCGACCCCTTCCTCGGTTGATTGAAGGAGATCCGAGATCAACTGACTTCCATAGGGGCCACGCCGGATCAAGAATTGATGGCGAGAACGACCTTGAACGCAGTCTCAGAAGACTGGGAAGTGTTTGTCCAGAGCATACTGGGCAGGGCGATCCTTCCAGATTCGGAGGAAATGTGGGCTGCTCTTCACCAAGAAGAGATCAGAAGGCTGAGTAAGGCGGGATGCAATGGCATGGGGATCAAAATCAAGGAGGAGGAGGAGGAGGTGGATGCTGCCCTAGCATCTGAGGGAAAGCAGGAGAAACGAAAGAAGAAGGACCTCTCCAAGGTCAAATGCTTCCACTGTGGGGAGCTGGGTTATTATGCGACCTAGTGTCCAAGGAAGAAGAACAAGGGAGAGGCCTCCGAGACCAAGGCTACGCCAGCAAGGGCAAAGAAGGAAGTGGACACAGACGATGACCGTGCCATGAATGCACACACACCACTTGAGTGGAAGTGGGGAGACATCGCGCTGTAGTCAAACGGACTACAGGCGATGGGGGGCAGGATCCTCGAGGTACCGAACCTCTTGGATTATACCTTGCTACGAGAGCCCTGAAGAGGAGTAGCAAAACTGGCAGATGTCAGTAGAGACGGATGTAGATGGAGTGAGAGAGGGAGCTACAATGCAGGATTCCCAGTACAGAGTGAGGTAGCAGTGCGAGAAGCACAGGAGTGTTGCACCAGTGCTGGATGACACAGAGAGGTGTGCAATGGTGCGAGATGCATGGAGTAGTTGCAGCAACGCAGGTTCAGAGAGGGAGCACTTGTCAATGACAGAGGGAGCTTTAGTATCAAGAGGGTTTCTAGCTTGATGGAGATGTCAGAGTTGGGGAGATCAGTTAGTTACTTCTCAGTAACTGAGTTGCAGTGCAATAGTTAGCAGTGGCAGTGCTATGGGCATCACAATGTAGCATGATGAGAGGGGTTGCAGTGCAAATGCAACATTGGCAGTGGCAAGGCCATGGGCAACAACACGCATGCAAAGGGAGTTGCAGTACGGATGCAGCAGTGGCAATGGTAGGGCCATGGGTAGCAGTACAGGATGCAGCAGCACAGATGATGGGTAGACGGCGTAGCATCAGCACAGGGACCGATGCCGGATGATCAGGGTGGTACTCGGTGAGGAGTATTGCTAGAGCACAATCCTCGCTAAGAGGGAGTGTTGATTTGGGGTAGCATCAGATGTGCTCTAGCCACGAAAATTCGTGGAGAGGCTAAGGCACATGAGATTTCCAATACCCAGAAAGGGTTTGGGTAGATTCTAAATAGTTTGAGAGATATTATAATGGTCCAAAAGTCATGTATCAAGCTAGATCTAATCTTAGCCGTTGATTAGGGACTTAATCTCGACCGTTGATTTGTCAACGAGAAAAGTATAAGAGGAGGCTTGAGCGTCCCTTGGAGAACACATCAAGAGATCAAGATTTTGACTTTCTGGGGCTGGGTTTGCTGAGAAAGTTGGGAGAGTGATCAGAGTTGCAGCTGAGGGGTAGTGAATACAGAAGCAGAGAGGCAGAGATAGCACTCGGAGGATCAGCGCAGTAGCTGGAGAGAGGGACACAGAAGCAACCAAGGGTTCATGTAGAGCCAGCCAAGGCTTACGCAGAAGCAGCTAGTAGCTGCACAGTGCCTCAGAGGGCTAGTGGACGTAGGCCAAGCCAGAGTGGCACTGGGCCAGAGAGAGGCTGATGCAGTCCCTAGAGGTTGACGCTGGGGTTTCGTGGGGCAAATTGGAGTTGTGGAGCTGCCGAAGTGTTTATCTGGGGTTTCAGCTGGAATATCTGCTTCCGAGTAGAGAGGTACTATTGCCAAGATTTTTCTCTATTGGGTGAGCTGGATTTGGCACCCAGATTGTATTCTGAAACTACTTAATAAATCAAACCCTCAAATAGCTGCACTGGTTTTCTCGCATTGGGTTTTTCCGAGGACATTAGTCCAAAAACAACGATGTCACTTGTGTGCTTGTTTCTATTTCCTTCAGATGATGATCTGTAATGTGTTGAGCATGTACTTGTATTTATTTCCAGTATTTACATGGTAAATAACTTGTTAATTAACAGAACAAGTAGGTAGGAATAAATTAGTTAAGTGCATGAAGGGTTTTCTAATGTGTCAGACTTAGAAATTTCAACATGGTATCGGAGTGTGGTTGTAGATCACAAGAGAACTAAGGACATCAGCCGAGCAGAGCAACAACAACAAAAAACAGTTGTCCCGAGTGACAGAAGCTGTTCCTAGTAGAGTAGCAGCAAGGAAGGGGTGACGCAGTGCCTGTGTCATTAAGATTGAGCCAGGAAGAGGCAGTGCAGAGGTTGAGGGAGGCAAAAACAGGCTCACGCAGAGCCACACAGAGGCCAGGAGGGCTGACGCAGTTGGCTAAGGAAGCTGATTTGCTGGTGCTGGGATTGTGCAGAGCCTAGGAGCTCTAACCTTCAATTTGCTGGGGTTTAGGAGGCTGTGGGTAAGTTGTAGAGTAGAGCTGGTGGGGTCCTGT
Organism: Pinus taeda; assembly: GCA_000404065.3. NCBI lineage: Eukaryota > Viridiplantae > Streptophyta > Pinopsida > Pinales > Pinaceae > Pinus > Pinus taeda. The sequence continues at coordinate 239,980 of APFE030555412.1, read as the reverse complement.
AGTCAGAACAGTACCTAACAGAGCAAGGCCAAGGAGGTGGGAGTTGCTACCGAGGATTTCTAGCCGAGAAATCTAGATCAGTGGTGCAGTTGCACTAACGATCGGAGTGGGGGCATCTCGACATTGGCAGAAGGGTTTCCAGGAAGGAAATTGAGGCTTAGAGGGAGTCACTCCAAGAACTTCTAGGAGGGAAGTAGAGGAGCAGCGAGATGGCCGTGAACGGGGTAAGAGACCAGGACAGATTGGATAGAGCCTCAAACTTCGTAGTCTCGTGTCAAGCACTTCGCCTTGAGGATGATAGCATCTCACTGCTGTCGCATGCATGAAACCATTTTTCAGTTTTCGTTAACATCTCACTGATATCGCATGCATGAAACTGTTTTTCACGAACGGTCGCCGATTCGGCGACTTGCCTCACCCACATGCATGTTGTTCCGTTTTTTGAATCTTTCATTCACTGTTTGCATGCACGATCATTCGCTTATGCTTACACTCAGTCTCACCATGCATTCAGACTTCTTATGTTTTTAGTTGCTCGTCGGCCGGACTGGGCTGCCTTGGCATGGACCGTGCCTTGCCCAACTAGCACTGCGCATGTCTGGAAGCGAAGGCTCTGCCTTCCCTCCAGAAATTGCGCAAGCCTAGCCAGGCACTAACCTCTAAGCTTGCATTGCACAATTCTTGGAGGCAGTGTCCCGTTGGCCCCAGAAACTACATAATGCAATTTGCTGGTTGCATGTTACTGCTGACTAAAATTACGCAGTTTCAGTGCTCAACAGGCTAGGCTGGACTGTGCATTACGCAGTTCCATTAGTCCTTCAGCTTCCTGACAACTCGGACTGTGCTTGACATCCCGGATTGTACCTTGCGTAGTTTTGGCAGTCAGTCTCCTGACCTCGTGACCGAAATTGCACAACCTTCATGATCAATCACACAGGTATGTTGCAAGTTAGCCCTCAAGTTCGTTTAGGTTTTCAACTGATAGATTGCTTGCCATGAGTGTTGCCATGTCTCCAGGTATCGCAGGTGTTCATCTGCCTCTCAACAGCACATGTACAATGGTTTCCAAGTGAGTTGAGTCAAAGACACTGTTTAGAGCACACTTGGGGATGCAGTCGATCAAGTGTCTATGAACTTGCCTACCCACGAAGACATCAAGTTGTTCATAGGCAAGGACATCAAGATATGACAACAGCAACATCATAGCAAGCAACACCATGAATAGCAGCTGAAGGCAGCACACCGGATGCAGTGAACGCAAGAGGAAGGTTGTTGACAACACAGAGGTGGAACAAAGTTGCAAGTGCAAGCAAATCCACTTGTGATGAAGCAACTTTGGAAGACTCAGGATATGAGGCGATGATGCGACATGGATATTGTGCGAAGGCAGAGAACAGAACAGAGAAGGAGTTGCATGTGATGAAGCAACAATTCAAGGAAGAACATGAGCTGCATAGATGAGAGAATGAGTTGCAGTAGGAACATGTATGGCAGCGGTCGCAACATGCACTCACAGATGAAACTATGCCCATACAAGTTATAGATCCATCCTAGCAGTTGGCACGAAGCAAACATGGTGAGCAGTGTTGTTGATCGCATGCAAGCGAATTCAACAGCATGCATGTCATTGTGCGCAGGCATGCAATCTAACCCACACTCACCGGGGCAAAGACAAGAAGCAAGTCCGACTGGCGCTGAACATGTAGCTCACAGTTGATGCACATGACCACCATCACACACTGGAAGATCAACACGGACGCTATGCATGAGTGTGTTGCTGGTTCTGCTGCACCCAAGAAGACCATGCGTATGTTAGCAGACGAGTTCGATGGAGGAGCCACACTAATGCACCAGGATGCAATGGAGGCAAGAGTTCGCTTCAACAAGATGTCACCATGGAGCGCATGCACACCATCATGGACGACCAAGCTTGGCATCTGCTCACCAACTTCACCATCACAAGCATGTCAAAGAGTTGGTCTCATCACAATGGACCAAGTGTCAGTGATGTCTTGCATGGCTTGCTCAAGCCATTTTGTCTCATATGGGCACATGTGCATTGTAATGTAACGTTTTGTCAATTGCAAGTTCAAGTGTCGATAGTTGGATGTAATAGTCATAGAGTAGATGAAGAGTCATGAGGGTAGATGAACTGTCACAAAGGGGAATGTCAAGGGTTACCCCACCCTTTGCTATAAATATAACCTCATAACTGATTTAAAGGCTTTTGGTCAGCTAAGCTTCCGATAAGAATATTTTGGATAGAGCTTGGACAATATTGTAACGAGCCTTGGCTTCTCCACTACACAGAGCTAGTATATCTCTTTGGAGGAGTAGGCGGTTGTGGCTATAACGTTCCGCTATTAGAACTAGTGGTCGAACGTGGATGTATTGTATGATTGGAACGTACACTTCTTAATATAACAAGAGCCATCACGTTCATGCATATGGTTGTATTGCATTCTATGCTATCTGGTTTACTCTAAATGATATATGTATTAGTTTACTTACGCATGCATGTATAGCTATCTGTGTATGTATGTATGAATCTTTCTGAAATGTGTTGTCGGTTTAACCATCACTTTAGATTCCTTGCTAACTTGCCTTCCATGCTGTGATTCATCTTCGCTCGTGTTTTCCCTTCCAAGCCGCGTACTATTATAGGTTTCCAAGGGGTGCACTCACCTCACCCTCAGTGTGTTAGAACCTCTCATGCACCTTCCTTGACTTACTGCAACTGTCACACCCTTGCTACCAACAGGGACATCTTACTTGCCTCTGTGCAAAATCGCGGTCAAGGCATTACCGTATGACCCACTACTGGGACTGCTCCACCAAACGGTCTAAGGTCTAATTGGGACTTCTTACCAGGGAGATCCCCTTACATGTTGGTGGGTTCAACACCATCAATAAATCTATATGATTTGATGAGGTGCTATATTCAACAAAGATGCCTTTCATACCTGTTGGGTCCAGCTTCTTCTTTTTGTCCTTGGGGATGTGAATGTATATAGGACATTCAAAAATTCTGAGATGATGGACAATTGGTTTCTTTCCTGTGAATGCTTCTTCCGGGGTCATGTCATCAAGAATTCTGTGAGGGCTTCGATTTTGTATATAAACTATTGTTACAAAAGCTTCTCCCCATAAGAACTTGGGAAGGTCTTGGTCGTGTAGCATGGCTCTTACACATTCTTCAATGGGTTGGTTCTTTCTTTCAGCCACACCATTCTGTTGAGGATTGTAGGGAACTATTAGCTCCCTCTTAATTTCTGCTTCTTTGCAAAAGGCCACAAGTTCTCTAGAAGTATATTCTCCACCATTATTTGATCTTCTTTCCTGTCAAATTTTCTACTTCTACCTTGAACTCTTGGAACTTCTCAAATACTTCATCCTTAGACTTTAGGAGATATATCCAAGTCTTTCTGGAGTGATCATCAATGGATGTTACATAATATCGATGACGACGAAGTGACTTCTCTGCCATGGGTCCACAAACATTAGAGTGTATGAGGTCCAAAATTTCCTTGGATCTTGTGTCACTGCTAGTAAATGGTTTCTTCATATTCTTACCGAGGGCACATCCCTTACAAACTCCTTCATACTCTTATTTTAATTCAGATATACCAGTAACCATTTCATTCTTGATGGCAATATCTTGTAATGGAGATATTCATACCTTTTATGCCATAATTCACAAGGGTTGATGTCTAAATGTACTAGAGCTTGAGGAGGAGGAGTTAGAAGTCTATACAACCTCCCCTCATGCATCCCAATAGTCCTTGGTCCTTGCATTTTCAATACTTGAACCCTTATCCCAAACAATAACTTTGCCATCAATAAATGCCACCCTATCACGTTTATCTTCTAAGCAAGAAATAGAAAGTAAGTTCTTTTTCAAACATGGGATATAGAGGATATCATTGAGATGATATTTCCACTAGATTCCAGCTCCAAGGAAGGAGATCCAATCCCTTTGACCGAGTAGCTATTCTTGTCTCCAAGTTCCACTGAGTGAGAAGAGTTTCCTTTTGATAGAGTTTTGAGTTGATCATGTTCCCCTGTCATGTGCCTTGAAGCTCCACTATCTATTACCCATGTATTATCATCTTCAATTGAACCTATAAGAGCGGAATAAAGACTTCCATCCATGACTTCTTTAGATAGTTTGGAGATGAACTTAACGATGCAACCTATGATAGATTCAAGGAGACTTCTAAGAGTCTTGAGACCGACCTTCATTTATCTTGCCATTGGAGATGGAGAGAAAAGATAGCTACTTCAAGAATGTCATCAAACAAGAGTGCCAACAAAATGTGATCCTCAAGCCGCCCTTCCTTCACCTTAGCTCTAAAACCATGTTGAGAAATCAATGTGCTAGTAGATTAGGGTTGATGCCTCTTACTTGATAATTACTTGTGAATGTTAGTAGGCTTTTATTTATTTTATTATGTCTTCTTCATCAAGGAGTTACCAAAAATATAAAGTGCATGAAGATCACAAACGACAAAGAACACAAAAATGTAGGCTCCAAGCTAGGGCAAAACCTCAAAAGGGGGAAAACCTAAACAACTTCTCTTCTTATAGAATCAGATAAAAGTGAGATATCCAAGAGCCAAAAACAAGACCAAGATCTCCACATAGACCCAAGTCATCGCTCCTTCAAAACTCCTCCAACCAAGTCAAAGTCAACAAAAGTCAACGCTGGTCAAGCATTGTCAAATTTGGTCAAGCACAGAAATTCGGACCTGCAACTTCAAAGAGTTGCCCCAGCACCTTTGCACGTGTGAATAGAAACAAGCCAAAAACCACCAAATTCGCTTTCCTTTGACTTCTTCTCTCTCCCTTGGCTTTGCTATTCTTCTTCTTGTATTTGGCACAAAAATCGATGTGTGAGTTGAGTGAGCAAATGAGGTCGAAGTGTCTTGTATATATAGCTGTCCAGTAGGTCGAAAAGATGCCTCTTCTAGGCCAACTTGTCCAGGCAGGGCCAACTTGGTCTTGTGGGTGACAAAATGACTCTTTTGACTCAATTTTTTTTTTCTTTTTTCTTACAAATAGTCCAAAGGGACTTTGACACATGACAAATTTTCTTTTTGACTCAATAAACGCTAGAAGCATGAAAAACATGCTTTGACTAGAAATAATAATAATAATAATAATAATAAAAATTCTTTTTCTTCTTTTTGTTTTTACATGAAATACATATTGATAAAACTACAATGGTAATTATGAAGACTGAGCCTAGGTACATTTTCAACTGTTTGGCCACCTGTGGACATTAATATTTAAATTGAATTAAATTAAATTAATGTTGAAAAACATTGTAAATAAATACCCATTAGCTCTTGAAGAAGAAAAATTACTCTGGAAAGTTAAACCTCTTCAATGCAACAGTGGGAGCTACGATTGCAGACGTAAACAAAAGCAGCAAATAGTAAAAGAAAGAAAGAAACAAAATGGGCTCCAAAAACATATTGAAAATGCAACTTGCAATTTATATTACTTAAGTAGTGTGGAAAGTGGACCACAAGGGGTACTTTTGGTAAGTTTATTTCTAATATTCTACAACGTGAATTCTCAATAATTTTGGTTCTTTCTTCCTAAGTGTTTCTTGCAGCACATCTTTCATTGCCAAGTTATAAAACTCTTGTTCCTCCAATGTTCCTGTACCAAAAACATTTTGGAAATCAAAATGCCTCAGAAATTGTTCAGAAACTTGTGAAAATACTACTGAGCCATTTCATATTTGCTCGTAATAGGAAAACTTTTCTTGTTTGCCTCCTAGTTGTTTTTGGCTTGGACGGTTTATTTACACCCCTCTAATGATTCATTAGGCTGTGGGACCCTCATAAGCCCCCAAAAAATAAAAAATTACAGTATGCTGAACCAAAAAAAAGACTTATTTCATGAAAGAAAGAAAAAAACCCTACATGGCACTTATTTTCCTGCATTTTTGGCATCTTTTCACCATTTCTGATTACTACATGTAGTGCAACCTGCATGATTACCACCACACACTTCATTTAAGGACGACAAGCTACATAATTGGGCAGAAATCAGCCCCTAACTGTAGCAGCATTCCTAACAATGCAGGTGGCTTGGACAATAAATATTTTTTGGATATTTTCGGTAAAATTTAACTTAGTTATGTTCAATGATTACAACTTATGTTATTATTTTTCAATTTTTGAGAGCTAGGTAAATTTTATATAACTCATTTTATATTTTGGCATATATAGCCTATTCAATAGGGCTAATTTTGGACATCGCATAATGTAATGCCATATGGGATTTTGTTGATTATGTTTATTATTGTAATTTTTCCTGAAAGTTTACTATTTAAAAATATATATATTTTGTTATTCTTTACTTTTTAAGAATGTCATTTCCCTGTTTTGTAACATTTTTTTTTTGGGTTGTATTTCCATGTTATCTCTGTTTCAGAAACTATACCATTTTGGAAACAATAGCAATTTCGTGTTTTGTGCATTTAGGTTCTCTGTTTGTTAATATTGACTTTCGTTGTCAACTTGTGTATGCTGCAAATATTTTATAGCTTGAGAACACTTTGATTGAAGTTTTCAATATCCATTTTTTATTTATACAATTTGATTTTCATATCAGGCAGATATACTAATTGTTGGATTCTGAGATCTTCGTAAAAGTTTGGATGTTCAAAAACCTAATTGATCTTTTGAATTATTATAGGTTGGCCCAGAAGGTTTTGCACAGGCAGAAGCAGGGGGTGGTCCAGGTGGTCCTGGTGGTGGAGGCTCTGGTTTTGGATTTGGTGGTTTTGGTTTTGAAGACATGTTTGGAGGAGGAATGAATGAGGTATCTGTGGTCACTGAGTCAGTAATATTTTCTGAATGTTGACTATTAAAGTTGTTTCATTAGATCACAAAATGGTCATTCCTTAATGTGTGGTCTGGAAAACTACGAAATTTGAGCTGGATTACTCATATATTCAGAAGAATGGGTTTGATATACTATCATTTTGAGTCTTAACTAGGCATTTTGATGCGAAATTGCTAGCTACACTTTCAAAGATGCTAAATGCTTCCTGGAATGGAGAGGGATATGTGCATTTAGAAATTTTGCAAGTTGTGACAGCACACGTACATTGGTCTAAAGTCATAAATATTTACTGTAGTCTAGGATCACATTAATGCACATTATTTGTCATCTTGTAAAAGAACGCGTGACTAGCTGCACTTTCCAGCTAGTATTAATTGATTTCTGGAGAGAAACCGGTATTGTGCATTGAGAAAATTTGCCTGATGTGATTGTACCACATATATCATGCACTACTGATATATCAGTCTATACTCATATGTATGTGTTCTATGCTCATATGCAAGATCTTGGATAATTTTTATAAGCTAAAAAAACATGTAAAAAGCAAAAGAAAAGTCTTAGTGCTGAATCCAACTTCTGGCATGCATCTATGAGTACATTATACAAGTCTTTGAGCTATACAGTGTTTTCTTACCAAGACATAACTCCATGTTGACCTCTAATCACAAGAATGCATGGGGTTCTAAGAAAATTTATTTCCGTAAGCAATAACATTATAACTGCTTTCCTTTTATTCAGCTGTTTGTTTTGCCTGCACGTTTGGGCTGGACTCATGAAACATTCACCATAGTTTGTTTTACTAAATTTTCTGTCATTAACACTTTCATGCTGATAATAACTTATAATGCATATTTTTTATATGCCAGGCATTGAGGAACATGTTTAACCAAGGATCATTTGGAGGTGGGGATGTGAAGGTATTTGTTTTGCACCAACAGGCTAAATTGCTTAATAATATTTCTTGTTGCCAAAGATGTTCTTGCAGGCTCTTTTTTGTTTGTATGAAAGCATTTCTAATATTCATCCTGATTACTGGCTTTCGCAGATTACACTTGAATTGTCTTTCATGGAAGCTGTTCAGGGCTGCACCAAGAATATTTCTTATCGGACATCTGTGACTTGCACGTCTTGCAGTATGTCTGCTCTTCTAAACTTCATTTTATTAGAATAAGTTGGTGCATTATTAAATCTCAACATACCAAAGCATAAGATTTCTTGGTCAAGTTGTCACCTAAGATCAATATATTTTGATGACATTTTCTTTTGATAGTCCAAAAGCACCTGTTTAACCAATTTGTTTACCAAGGTAGATTTTTTATGCATTTTGTGTGATCTGCTTTTTTGTGTAGTTTGGCCTTGTGGTCTATGGAATATGGATTTCGTTCCACATTACTGATGTATGGAAGAAAGATCCTAAACAAAAGCAGTCCATCTTGTTAAGGATAATGTCCCATTCAATCCCATCATATGCCTTGTCAATATCAATCCATTCTAGCCCTGCCCAGGCGGTTATAAGATTATCAAGAATAAATCTGCCCTTAGTGAAACCAGTTTGCTCCTTGTGGACTATCCAGGCAACCAGTAGCCTAATCCTCCTTGCCAAAGCTTTAGTAAATTATTATAAGAGACATTAAAAAGAATAATTGGATGACATCCTCCCATCCAATCCCTTTTAACACCCTCAGGGATCAACTTGATAAGGCCGACATTGATCTATATATATATATATATTTTACAAATAACGCATCATTTTGCAATAAAAAAAAGAATGAGACAAACAAATGATATTTTAGAAGGAAAACCATGTCTATATTAACTCTCAGATAATTGTAGCATGCAAAATCTGTAATTAGCCCTTATAGATGAGGTTATACTTCTAAGTGTCCAAAATCAGCCTTTATACATGAGGTCATATGCGTTGAAAGTGAAATAAAACATGAGCTAGAGACAAGAACAATTACATATCCTAATAATCCTCATCCTCATCAACAAAAATAGAAGAAGATGCTTGTTCAATAGAACTAGAGTGTGGATTGGAAGAAGACGCAGCTCCACTTCCAGTTGCTTGACCACCAATATCAAGAGCATCAAGAGAGAGTTCCAAGTCCAGGGATTCTGTTTCCACATCCAAATATTTATGAGGTAAACTTGTATATTCTTTGCCCCTATGAGACACAAGGCATAGGTGTCAATGCACATATACAAGATCCTTAGCCTTTTGCGATACCAACTTGTGCTTTAGGGAATGAATGAAGCTATAGGTGCTCCAATTCTGTTCCGTTGGTGAAGAGCTTGCCACTTGTGATAGAATATGAGTGGCAAGGCTTTGCAAATAAATGCCACTTACCCCATTACAGGTCCATCATTTGACTAGGTTCATGGTCCTCCTCTACTCCAAAGATGAGATGCCTATAGAATTCTCTAATATAGTATCAAAACAAGCAAATTCCCCCCTTACTTCAGTTTGTAAAGAAGTTAGAAACAACCTCTGAAAGGATTTCTTCACTCAATTGGCCACCTCCTTGTCTTTGTGTGGCGCCTTCCTCTTCCCATTGTTTTGAGCAATGAAATCTTCATCGTAAAATTTTGGTTTTAAAGCATGTGCCAAAGTGTGCAATGGAGTGTTAGAGCCATTCTACCTTGTAACAATGATGGATCTCACTGCTCTGCGAATCAAAATCAACAAAAGGAAGAGTGGGAGCTTCCCTTGTAATAATTTCCATGGTTTTCTCAACAATGGTATCAAGGCCATCATAAATCTCTCCCAAGAAAAGTTTTTCTGCATCTCGGAGAAGATCAAATGTAGGTAATGTGAACTTGAGAAAGAACCCATTCTTGCTCCACCAATCTTCATCAATCAACACCCTCCACACCATACATTCCCTCTCTGAATTTGCCTGTCCTCACTCAACCCCAGTTGCACCAATCGAATGTTGCACGAAGCGGGGACGAAGCAGGTGATCTTTTTGGAAGTGAAGCGTCAGAAGCATCATTTTCCAAAATCCTCAGAAGCGAAGCATCCCATAAGCATATATATATATATATATTATTGCATTTATATTATAAAAAACATCCAAAATACCAAATTAGTTGCAGAATATATGAAAGCATGCATACTTATACATAAATCAAGATAGAAATGACATCCATAGTACATTAATGATTAATTTTTCGAACATCCACCATATAGAATCTAGATTCTATCAATTACAAATGAACATGCAAATTTTAAGTCATATAATAGAAATTAGTCCATTACCTTGTGAAAGCACCCATCTTGCCAAATGTCGTAGCTGTGGAGTAACATCGCCATGCATGTTCCACCACTCCTTCACAAGCAATGTTCCACCATCACTTATATTCGAGATCCTCATCACTAGTATCATCCTTCATTCTTCTCCTCTTGCCTAGCCTTTGCCTCTACCGTGATTCTCTAGGGACATTAGCTAACATCGTCAGATTTTGATCAAAATGCCTAATCCAAACCTCAAATAATAAAATTTGGTACAAGAAGTTTAGCATACTTGATTAATGATTTTGGTTTGAGTGAAGGGTACATTTTTGCTAAGGCCATGACAAACGAGTTCAACAATCAACACTAGCAATACTGGGGTACATATAGAACTTGGTACTCTTAATTAGACGTTGTTTGCATACACTCATACATGTTCGAATCTAATGAAATGTCACAATCCCATTGATCTCAATTCTCAAAATCTTGAAAACTGTTAAGTCTGGTGAATTATGAATGGGACATGAAATTATATTTTCTCCATATGAAGTCCGATGTGTTGAGAAATCTAGGGCATAGAAATTAGGTGATTTCTCTTGTAATGATAACTTCTTATGAATGATTTTTACTTCATTAGATTAGAATCTTCTCTTTTAGTTAGATTGTCATAGTGTTCATCAAACAACTACCAAAGCATAAACAATAAAGAGACAAGAGACAGAATATAGGCGATCAATCAGGGCCAAAACCTCTCCAAGTTGAGAGGAAAACCCAAATGAATTCTTCTTCTTATAGAGACTTCAATTGACGAATACCAAGACCAAGACCTAGACCCTTGACTCAACGACCATTCCAAGACCAAGTCACAAGCCTTCTTGTTTGATTTCTTCCTTGAGTCAATGATGGTCAAACTTCCTTCCCTCCTTCACTATCTCAACTATTCTATGGATTTCGGTTCCTTGATTCAACTCTACAATTCTCGACCCTACTTCAGAAGTCCTAGCTATAGCATGCAAGAGTGATAGACACCTTGATTCCCTTCGCTTTAGATGGAGGTTCCTTCTCCTTTAACTCGGCTAGAGAATCACCTTGTTTTCTCCAAAATCTGTCTTCTCAATATGACTGTTGTATCTCGTTCTTCTTGCAATAGGTAGCAGCAGATTCTCGCATGTGTGGAGTGTAAACCCAAAAACAAACCGATAAACAACACCAAAGACTTTGCTCTACCTTTCCTTCTCTTTGCTGGTTATGAGGCTCCTTTCCTAGTGATTTTCACACTTCTTATTGCAGACTTGCTTTTTTGAATTGCTTGTTCACAAATGAAGGCTGAGTTGCCTAATATAGTGTTTCATCTGTCAAAATAAGTCAACTTGAGCTGTAGGAGAGCTGACTTGCCATTCTAGGAGCATCATTAGGCCGACATGAAGAGGAGCTTGTGACAAGGTCTTGGAGGGCTAATAAATTTTCTTTTACAATGGATTACATGCCCAAAATGAGTCTTCAAACTTTGACATTAACTCTATGAACTTTATGACTTGATGACCAAACCTAATAGCTCACAATGGGAGCTTTATCTAAAAATAAAATTCCTTGATCATGAAACCCATGATTCAAGTATTACAAAAATAATTTTATTTTTCTTCTTTACATCAATTACATAAAATCATAATTTCACATGTCATTATGAAGACTAAACCTAGTTACACTTTTCAACACTCCCTCTTAACTAGGAAGGTAGTCATAATCCATACGAGGTATGTGGTCATTCTCAATCTGAAGAATTCTCATAAGAAGAGTCGGATTGGTAACCCATCTGTATAGCATCGTATCAACGAACATTGTCACATAGCAAGGCCTTGACTAACAACTCTATCTCTCCACAAGATCAGAGCTCAATGCTGGCGAGACCAATGATGTATAGACACCCTCATCATTATCTCTCTTGGAACATACCCCACCTGGGTTCTCTTAGAGTATGTTCCACCAAGACTATTCGTATCTTGGATTCCCAGTCCTCGAAGAATATCAATCCTCTATGACTACTCTTATCTTGGATGCCCTAACTCATCCTCAAAGAGTATCAGATGTCGGGTGTTTACCCAATCCTCCATTTTGTCTTCCCAAGTGAAGACAAGAATGATTTTTCTACCTCTACCTCTTAATTGAGGCGGATATACCTATTCCAATGAAGGAATGTACTCATTCCTACAGAAGGAATGTACCTAAGCTCCCTCTTGGCTTAGGAATTTGCTTCCAAGTTTCTACCAAGTTAGAAACTTGTTTCCAGGCTCCCTCTTAATTAAGGACCTACAACAACTCTTTAGGTGGAGATGATGGGACAACCAACTGCTTGAAGAACTCCTCCTCACGATGTCATGAACTTCTTTTCTTTATTCAGGAATCTTCATGTTTTGGGAGTTCTTTGTAGGGCACATACCATCCATCACTTTCATCCATGAGTTAGTCATGTCATTATTCCTTTCATCGGAAAGTGATCCATCAGTTCATATCTAGCCTTCCTTCATGCCATGTTCCCTTCTTCATGCCATGTTTCCTTTAGGATCTTTCATCCTACTACATGGACATCAGTGGTGGAATATCCATAGCTCTTCCCTTGGTAGCCTTGCATAAGCCCATCCAGGTATCATTCAAAAATAAGGAATGAACATTAAATCAAAATTACCTTTATGATGGTCTTTCATCATGACATCTTCTAGTTCGCATCAACCTCCGGCATTCACATTGACACATGTCCTAAAGATGTATACTTTCAAGAGTCCCTTTCTTTTTCAGACTTCATTAAAGTCTTCATACCTTTTATGGAGATATCCGAGTCAAATCTCTTAGTCCTCGGATGTTGATTTCCCTTTTCATAATTGCATATTTCATGATCTCTTCCTTTCTTCCTTAACACATTTCCTTCTAGGAACTTCTAGTCCTAGTTTGTCCAATTTTGTCAACCACCTCACATTTCATATGAGGACATATTATGTTGATTTCATCTAGACAATGTGTGACCTATGCCTTCCTGCATCCTTTCAAAGGAGGAGATCCTTTCTTTTGATCATGCTCTCGAGATAGAGCATTTATCCATGCTACCTGCGACCATATGACATGACTCTATAATATCGAATACACGCATACACACCTCATTTTCCTTTAGGTCATATTAGACTTCCTTTCAACGACTTCCTTGATTGAAAGAACTTCAATCCCTTGATCTGCTTCACCTCTTTTGTCATCATACCATCATCCCATGAATTCCCACAAGATGGAATTCTTTATCAAACCCTTGCTTCCTTTTGATTGGTGAACCTTCCTATGAAGATTCCAATAGAGGATCTTGATCATCCTCATTTAGTAAATGTTCCCCTTTGATTGATGTATGATGAGCCTTGTGCTAGATGACCTTTTCTTCTTTTTCCCATAATTGCCACTAATGCTTCTAATGAGGTTACCAAGAGCTATATCCTTTCATAGTTGACTGCCATAGACTTCTATTTCAACTATTTTTCCCTATGATCACGAGCTCTTGCTTTCAATGCTTCTATGATGCCATGATGCATCCTATTATTATCCTTAGTGATTCATGATAGCCATATCTTATAACAGAAAAACTTGAAAAGAACTAGGTGAGGAAGACTATCTCAATCATAGTAGAGATCTCTTACTTCCTCTTTCTTGAACTTCTTCTTTTCAGCTTCCTCCACTTCTTCAATGCTATGGGCTTCTTCTCTACCTCTTATGTTATTGTCCTTCTTGAGCTTAGGACAATTTCTTTTGTAATGCCCATATTCTTGACATCTATAACATTGAACCTTGGCCAGGTTCCTTTTTTTTTTTTTTTTTTGAGAACCAAATTTCCCAGACTTTCCTCTTCCCTTTGCCATAACAGCATATGCTTGCTTTTGCTCACTGGATCCTGCATCAATTTTTGCCTTCAGTTTAGATTCTTCAATTTTGCATAGTGACAATAGATCCTGGAATGGAGTAGCTTCTTTCTTCTGATAAATACTTGAAGTAAAGTTACCCCACTCCTTTGGTAGTGCATTTAGTACTACAATGGTCATCTCCTTGTCAGACATTATTTCTCCTAGATCTTGAAGTTGATCCCTTATCTCAGATTTCCCCATAAAGTATGAGGCTATTTCTTCTTCTTTCGATAACCTTAGGCTGTAGAATTCTTGTCTTAGAGAGATAACTTCTCCTACAGTGCTTATAGAAAACAACTCTACCAATTTGTCATATATTTCTTCTAAGGTGTTGAGTTTAGATACATATGGAATGAAGGGATCCTTGATGGATTCTATGAGATTCCTTTGAGCCCTCACTTCCCCTTTCATAAACTTTGCAAGTGCTGCATCTTCTTTTGCTGGTTTGGTGATAGATCCTTTGACATGATCCATAACCTCTTTTTCAATGAGATTCAGATCTGTGCTCTTCTTCCATGTAATATACTTTGAAGCCCCAACCAATTTGTTGCTTTCCTTGTAAAAAAGACATTTTGACAAATTAAGAGATAAATATACTTACTTGTGAAGATGCTTCTTCCACTTGCTGCCTCCTTGAATTTGATGATAATATAGATGATAGAGAACTTCTTCTTAATGAAGATAGATCTCTTCAAGAGTGATCCTTGACTCCACAAAGAAGGAGATCAATTTAGATCCTTTGATTGTGTTGTCCTTATTGATAATTATGACTTCTTGATGATGTCTTGATGCTTCTTGGATGATCTTCTTCAATGGTAGGGTCCTTGCTTCAACGAGAGGAAATTGCGTTAGAACTTCTGAGGATGATGTCCTTGATCTTGCTTCTCTAGTAAGAAACTTGATATATAAGTCCCTTCATCTTGAGAAGGGTCTTTGTGGTCCTTTTGATGACTTGAGGATCCCAAGACTTTTGTTGGTGTAGACTTCTTCTTCGATCTAGGGTTTTGATACTTCTTTGTAGATCTTGACTCCAAGATGATCTTCTTAAATTTGCTTTGATGTCTTTCTCGAGATTTGATTCTTGAGTGTCCCTTGATAATATGCCATTCCTTGACTTTGTCACCTTAGCTCTGATACCATGTTGAGAAATCTAGGGCAAAGCAATTAGGTGATTTCTCTTGTAATGATAACTGCTTCTGAATGCTTTTTACTTCATTAGATTAGAATCTTCTCTTTTAGTTAGATTGTCATAGTGTTCATCAAACAACTACCAAAGCATAAACAATAAAGAGACAAGAGACATAGAATATAGGCGATCAACCAGGGCCAAAACCTCTTTAATTTGAGAGGAAAACCCAAACGAATTCTTCTTCTTATAAAGACTTCAATTGACGAATACCAAAATCATGACCTAGACCCTTGACTCAACGACCTCTCTAAGACCAATTCACAAGCCTTCTTGTTTGATTTCTTCCTTGAGTCAATGATGGTCAAACTTCCTTCCCTCCTTCACTATCTTAGCTATTCTATGGATTTTGGTTCCTTGATTCAACACTGCAATTCTCGACCCTACTTGAGAAGTCCTAGTTGTAGCATACGAGAGAGATAAACACCTTGATTCCCTTCGCTTTAGATGGAGGTTCTTTCTCCTTTAACTCGGCTAGAGAATCACCTTGTTCTTCTCCAAAATCTGTCTTCTCAATATGACTATGGTATCTCGTTCTTCTTGCAGTAGGTAGCAGCAGATTCTCGCATGTTTGTTGTGTACTTAACCCAAAAATAACACCAAAGACTTCGCTCTTCCTTTCCTTCTCTTTGCTGGTTATGAGGCTCCTTTCCTAGTGATTTTCGCACTCCTTATTGCAGACTTGCTTTTCTGAATTGCTTGTTCACAAATGAAGGCCGAGCTGCCTATTTATAGTGAGTTGTCCATCAAAATAAGCCGACTTGAGCTGTAGGAGAGCCGATTTGCCATTCTAGGAGCATCCTTAGGCCGACATGAAGAGGGAGCTTGTTACAAGGTACTGGAGGGCTAATAATTTTTTTTTTTACAATGGATTACATGCCCAAAATGGGTCTTCAAACTTTGACATTGACTCTATGAACTTTATGACTTGATGACCTCACAATGGGATATTTATCTAAAAATAAAATTACTTGATCATGAAATCCATGATTCAAATATTACAAAAATAATTTTATTTTTCTTCTTTACATCAATTACATAAAATCATAATTACACATGTCATTATGAAGACCAAACCTAGTTACACTTTTCAACACGATGAGGTTGGAACCACTCTCAAGCTGTTGAGAAATTAGGAGGCTTGCAAATTAAATTAGATTTCTCTTTCTTTGGTAAATGCGTGTGAATTTAGTTCGCTTCTTATTAATCTTTATTATGTTTCTTTCATCAAACAATTATCAAAATATAAACATGAAGATCACAAGAGAAGAATGAACACAAGATATAGGCTCCAAGCCAGGGCAAAACCCCTCCAAGGCGAAAACCCAGGAAAATTCTCTTCTTGTAGAATCGGTTCAAAGTGAGATATCCAAGACCCATGACCATAAACAAACTCCAACCCTCTAGATGCCAAGTCAAACCCTCCTTTTGGTACAACAAAACTATCAACAAGAGACCAACAACAAATCTTCAACAAGAGATGTGATAAGGCAAAACTTCCACAAATCAAGCTTGAAGAAAACCCTTCTTCAATTTCAGATTGTGGCCTTCCTCTTCTTCTACAAAATTTCATAATAGATCAAGCAAATTGTGTGTGTCCAAATGAGCTCAACTCACCCCCTATTTACACTGTCTAGAGGGGTTCGAATAGATATGTCCTTTGGGGCAGGGCCGACTTGACAGGCAGGGCCGAGTTGGAATCTTGAGGGGGTTTTGACCCAAAATTACATTTAGAAAATTCTTTTCTTTCTCTTTACAAGAAGTCCAAATAGGACTTTGACTCAACAAATCCTAGAAGTATGAAGAACATCCTTAAGTAATAAAATTAATAATAATAAAATTTCTTTTTCATCTTTTTGCTTTTACATAAAATATACAATACCATTAGTACAAAGATCATTATGAAGACTGAACCTAGTTACATTTTCCAACACTCCCCCTTAAATAGGGAGGTATTCATAATTCTACAACCAGTATAAGTGTATTCTCAAATTCAAATATTCTCATCAAAAGAGTCGGATTGACAAGACTTTTAATATCATAATTGACATTTTCAAATTACAACATAGCAAGGCCTTGACTTGACAAGCTCTAACTCTCCACAAGATTAGAGCACAACGTTGGGAGGCTTTACGTGAGACACCTCACTACCTCTCAAGGCTCATACCCCATCCAGATGTTCACTAGGTATGTCCTTCTAGGACTATCCTTATCTTGGATTCCTAATCCTCAAAGAATATCGGTCCTTTTCGACCACTTTTGTCTTGGATAACTTGTCCAATCCTCAAAGAGTGTGAGTTCATGGGAATACTTCCTCTCTTGGATTCCTAATCCTCAAGCAGTACCTGTCCCAAATGCTTATCCAATCCTCCATTCTCTCTACCAATTCCATACACTCGACATATGATGGTTAGTCTTGGCCAAGTGCATAACACATATGGAGAATATGGTGTCCATCATCAGTCCCTCTCAAATAGGGAGGATATCCTTACTCCTAAAAAATGGGGGAGATTTCTTACTCCCTCTCAATCAGGGAAACATCATCACAATCCTTAGCTGGTCTCATACATCATCAATACATCAACTACTGGTCCTACTGTGGAGATCTTAGTGGTAGCTGCAAGGGATCCTATCTCGCAATACATCATATTTGAGCTTCTACCTTCTTTCACATTTCATCTTCATGATAGGGTTTTTTAGCTCCTAACAACATCACATCATATCTAATTTCAACCTTTCCAGATCTCGTCAATCATCATACAACTTTATCATCAACTGGTTCATCTATCTTCTTCAGGGAGTCGAGCTTCCTCACAGCTGCTAGCACATGTCTTCTTTCCTTCATAACAGAGCTCTGCCTCATATTCTTCAAGAAGTCATGTCAGCGTTCCAAATATCAATTCTTCCCTAATTCTCTTCTAGGCCATCAACAATGCTATCCACACAATCCATGTGTTCTATGATCAAATTGTTGAAATATGTAACTAGGTTTGGTCTTCATAATGACATCTGTAATCATGATTTTATGTATTTGTTGTCAAGAGAAAAATAAATTTATTATTGTTCTTCTTGAGGCATGGTTTTCATGCTCAAGGGAAATTTATTTTATAGGTCAAGCACCTTTGAGTGCTTCTAGGGCTTCTCATTGAGTTTACAAGTCAACTGAATCATTGTCATGTATTGCATACCCATTTTGGCATGTTACATGTAAAGAAAATTTTATTTGAGTCAAAGACCCTCCAAGAGCTCATCATAGTGCAAAGAACAAGTCGGCCTATCAAACAGTGACAAGTCGGCCTAGAGACATTGACAAGTCATCCTACAAGCTTGGACATGAAGCCTATATATAAGAGGCCAGTTGACCACCTTTGAGGGTACTCAAGCACACACAAGTAACTCGATAAAAGGCACATAAAACATTAGAAGATTCAACGAAGAAAGGAGAAGACAGGACGAAGAAGAAGACTGATTTCTTGGGGTCTGTTTTGGGTAATCTCTCACATGTGCAGACTGTAACTAGGGCATCATCTCACCTTCAACAAAATAGAATTACAGTTAGTCAAAAATTCAAGCGAAGGGTAAAGGAAGCATCTATATTCACGCTGAGTTGTTGGAGAGAGAACTGCTGCCCAAGCGAAGGAGAATATAAGCCATCTTCACCATATTTCTGTCACACATGCAAGTTAGGGTTATTGCAGGAAGGCCGAGTATCACAGTGAAAATTGCAATTCTGAAATTGAGGTCGAAAAGGAAATTGTTGGAAGGCTAATTTGACTATTGTTGACTTTATGAAAGAGGAGTTCATCTGTGAGAAGCTTGACTTGGTCTTGGAGGGGTCTTGGTCAAGACCCCTCCAAGACCAATTGAAGTTCTATAAGAAGGGAAGAGTTCTTGTGTGTTTTCCTCTCAACAAGAGAGGTTTTGGCCCTGGCTGATAGCCTATATCTTGTGTCCTTTGTCTCATTGTTTTTTATAGTTTTGGTAGCTGTTTGATGATAAGACCACTAATTATAATCAAGAGAAAGAAGAAGTAATTAAGTTAAGTAATATACGTAACAAACAATTATCAAAGTAAGAGAAATCAACTAATTTGTTGCCCCCTAGATTTCTCAATGTGGTATCAGAGCTAACGTAAGTCAAGGAAAGGTAGCTTGAAGAAGGACCATCAAAAGGATTATCAAGAAAGGTTAAGACATCAAAGAGGACATCAAATCATTAAGAAGGAAATACATAAGGGTTGAGCAATCTAAGGAGCATCAAGAAGGACTACCCATTTCAAGGATCACACCATCTAGAAGCAACAACAAGAAGAAGACCTCAAGGACCCCACCTCCACTCAAAGAAAGAAGGTATACACATTGAAGCATCTTGAAGTCTCTACATCCAAGGGAAGAAGGAAGAAGCATTGCCATCATCATCATCTAGGCGATATCCCTCTCTTTAAGGAAAGAATCACATTTCAAGCATATTTGAAGAAAGGAATTTTTAAGAACTGTTGTCATCTTCAAATTTCATCATCATCCAGAAAGGCATCAAGTTGAATATTTCAACATCCAGGAGTATCTTCACTTGACAAGTAAGTATCTTTATGTTTATGTCTAAATCTATCAAAATGACTTCATTTTGCAAGGAAAGCAACAAGTTGGTTGCGTCATCAAATTGCCTTGCATGGAAGAAGAGGATAGATTTGATCCTCATGGAAAATGAAGTCATTGGACATGTTAAGGGTTCAATCACTAAACCTCCAAAGGAAGAAGCTCAAGCTCTAGCTAAGTATATGAAAGGGGAAATAAGGGCTCAAATGATCTTTTTAGAGTCCATCAAAGATCCTCTCATACCTTATGTAGCAAAGTTGGAGACCTCAAAAGAAATCTACGAGAAGTTAGTAGAATTGTTCTTCGTAAGCACCGCTGGAGGAGTCATATCTTTAAGAACCAAACTATATAAGATGAAGGTATCAAACGAAGAAGGGATAGCCTCATATCCTATGAGGGTGTCAAAAACAAGAGACCAATTGCAAGAGTTGGGGGAAATAATGTGCGATAAAAAATGGCCACCGTGGTGCTCAATGCACTACCTGATGAATGGGGCAACTTCGTATCAAGCATCTATGGAAAGAAGGAAGTCACCCCATTCAGTGAACTCTGGTCATTGCGTAAGATTGAAGAAACCAGGTTAAAAGCAAAGAGTGATGTGGGACCAAGTGAACAAGTTTAGGCATTTGCTGCCATGGCTAAGAGAAAAGGAAAGTTTGCGAAGTTTGTTCCTTAGAAAAAGAAGAAGATCAATATGTCAAAAATCCAATGCTATGGCTGTCAAGAATATGGGCATTTCAAGAGAGATTGTTCGAAACTTAAGAAGGACAATAAGAAAAGGAAAGAAAGGAATGAAGCCCATGTCACCAAAGAAGTGGAAGAACTCGAGAAGAAGAAACCAAAAAAGGAGGAAGTGAAAGATCTCTACTATGATTGAGATAATCTCCTTCACTTACTTCTTTTCAGTTTTTGTGAAAAATAACTATCATGGTAGAAAGCATTATAAGTATGATAGGATGTAGCATATTAGGAGATGGCATCATATTAGAAACTTACGATTGAAGCAAGAGCCCATGACATCATTATAGAAGCTTGAAAGGATAGCTGAAGCAGAGGCCTACATGGAAGTAGCTGTCATCATAAAAAGGAAGTAGCTCTTGGTAACCTCATTAAAAGCATAAGAAGTATATATGGTTAGAAGAAAGCCATTTAGCATGATAGAAGATAGAAATAATTCATCATACATCATCATCATTAGGAAGGAGCATTTGCACGATGACGATAATCAAGACCCTCCATTGGAATCTTCACTAGAATGTTCACCTCTACTAGGAAGAAGCAAGCGTCTCGCTGATCATTCCACCTTGTGTGATCTATTGTTTAGAAGGATGATGTTATGATGAAAAAGCACTGTGGCATGATTGGAATACTTTCAAGCAAGGAAAGGAAGTTGCCGAAGGAAGTCTAGATGACCAAAAGTAGAAAAGAGGTATGTATGCATGTATTTGATAGATTAAGTCATGTCATCATATAGTTGCAGATATCATGGTTGAATGCTCTATCTTATGAGCATGATGGAAAAAGAAGAATCTCTTCTCAATGCATGAAGGTATACACCTTGAACTAGTTCACATATTGATAAGATGAAGGCAACATAATATGCCTTCATATGAAATATGAGGTGGTTGACAAGATGAAGGAACTATGTATAGAAGTTCTTGTGGTACAATATGTGAGGAAAGGAAGAAAGATTCATGAAAATGATGCAACTATGGTCACATAAGATAAGGAATCAACATCCGATGACTAGAAGAATATAGTATGATATCTCCATGGGAAAGGTATGAAGACCTTGATAAAATCTGAAAAAGAAGAAGACCCTTGACATTGGAAATCTTGGAGATATGTTTATGAATGTGCAGGATGTTGACGCTTTACAAAGCAGATGTCATGATGAAAGGCCATCCTAAAAGGTAACTTTGATTTGATGACATTTACAACTAGCACTCATGTGATTGGATGAAAGATCCTAAAAGAAACATGACTTGGAAGAGGTAGCTATATAAAGGAAAGCCAGATGTGGACTGGAAGATCACTTTCAGATGAAAAGAAGGATGGCGTGATTGATGTGGCTCGTTGAAGGAAAGTGATGGATGGTCGATGCCCTATGAAAGATGAAGGCTCAATAATAATGAAGTTGAAATTCATGACATCGAAAGGAGGAGCCCTACAAGCAGTTGAAGATACCATGATCTCCTCCAAAGAGCAGAAAGTTGTTGTTGTAAACAAGTCCCTAGTTCAGAGGGATCTTGAACAAGTCCTTGGTTAAGAGGGAGCGTCTTTGGTTAAGAGGGAGCTTGGGTATATTCCGTTTCTTAAGGGAATGAGTTGGTCCTCCCAAGATAAGAGGGAGTGACAAATATGGTTCTCTACTTTATGTGTCATGCACTAGACTAGGACTAACAACCGTAAGTCTTAGTGAAGGCTGTGAGGAGAGATAGACACATCATTGTTGTTTTCATATCGTGAAGAAAGAATGGAGGATTGGGTAAGCATATGAGACTGGTTTCGATACTCTTTGAGGATGAGGTAGGGAATCCAAGATAAGAGTAGTCGAAGAGGAAATTCCTTGAGGATGTGTTATTCCAAGATAGGAATTCTCCTAAAAGGACATACCCTGCAAACACCCAGGTAGGGTATGTGCCTTGAGAGACATTGATGATGGTGTTTGTCAGTCATTGGTCTCGCCAGCATTTTGCTCTGATCTTTTGGAGAGATAGAGCTGTTAGTCAAGGTCTTACTATGTGACAATGCTGGTTAGTATGATGAGATGCTCTGGCATAAGCTAAGGAAGTATGTTCTATGCTTTAGAGTAATTTTACTTCAATTTCTTTATTAGCCCAATATCAATATCCAAATTAACAATCACATCAACATGATAGTAAAATGCAGATAGAACATAAGCATAAACAGTAGAAGACAACCCAAGACAAGAGGACACAAGATGTGGCACTACCTAGGGACAAACCCCAATGTGGGGAAACCCTTGATCAATTCTTCTTTAAGTCTTCAATAGTTCAACAGAGAGAGATAGTACAATTTACAAATCTGATATTTTTTAACAGCAGTAAAAGAGTTTTAACCAGAAAAGTCAACGCTGGTCAATAGGGCAGATTTTACCCTCAACAAAATGGTCAACTTCAGTCAACTTCGGCCTCCAAACAACAAGATGAATCAACCCTCAAAACAACCCAAAACAGTCCAGTCAAACTTGGTCAAACAACCATCCCTATGGTCAACCCTAGCTGTAGTCAACGTTGGTCAAAGTCAACGTTTGACCTCAATTTATGTGCCCAAAAATGCGGCCTGCACAAACAGAAGTATCTCACCCAAAAGCGCAGTCAAACATGTCAACGCTGGTCAAAACACTTCCTGAGATTTGGTCAAGTTGGTCAACGCCCAAAACAGAATTTTGTTCCCCTTTCCTTCGCACGTGTGAGAGAGCAAGCTGCCCAGAAAATGCGTACCCAATTAGATGAGGAGAGAGAGATGTGTGAGGATGAGTTTGTCCAAATGAGGCTAAGGCATCATGTATTTATAGCAAACATTGAGGATGAATAGACATGATTGTTGGGCTTCTGAGTCTACATAAGTTTGTTGGCCAACCTTGACATTTGTCCATAATCAAAATAAATTCATAACTTCATTTGTACATGTCGGAATTGGATGATCTTTATATCAATCCTACACCTCTCGGAGAGAGGAATCCAAGAAAAATATTAGCAGTCGTAAGTAAGATGACCCATGTGGAGTTTGGCCCTTGTTGCCAATTTTAACACTCCCTCTCAACTAGGGAGAACTCCATTTGCTAATCCATCTGTCGATCTGTACTATCTCTGCCATCAATGCACTGCTTTGCTCTGCTGAACTATGAAGAAGAAGTGATCGAGAATGTATAATACCATTCTCTACTGACTCGAAGTCAGTCCCAAATAAAAGAGAGTGTCTCATACCACTCTTACCGACCCAAAGTCAGTTCCAATAAAAATAGAGTGTCTCATACCACACTTACTGACCCGAAGTCAGTTCCAATTGTTCCCAAACCAATATAGGTCATCCTAGCATGGGGAGTATGGTAGTAGACGATGCGTCCATCGGTAGTACAATGGTCCCTATCCTCATTTCCCTACTCATTGGCCACATGAGAGGTACTTCCCATGAGTCCTAGATTGCATGGGTAGGATGTCTCAGCAGGAGAAGGATGAACTACTCATCCTGCTTACATGTCGCCAAGGGGTATCACAGGGGAAGGCTGAACCACTCACCCTGTACACAACAAACCACTAGGGGAAGGTTGAACCACTCACCCTATGGTTGCTCATCGCTCCAAGAAGTGCCTCAAGCCCCCCAGAGCTACCAGAGCTCAATGTCCATATCATATAGGCCCCTCATAAGAGGGTCTCTCCACGACTCCAAGTTGTTCTTGGAAGGCCAAGAACTTGATCTTCCCCAGGGGCTTTGTTAGAATATTGACGACCTACTCATTAGTCCCAATATGATGGAGCCTTATTGCTCTTCGTTGTACCACATCTCGGATAAAGTGGTACCTGATATCTATATGCTTGGAGCAATCATGAAACACAAGATTCTATGATAATCGGATCCCACTCTGGTTGTCGTAGAGGATCACGGTGGTATCCAACAGATGTCCAAACAACTCATTGAAGAGCTTCCTCAACCAGATAGCTTCACAGGAGGCCATACTAGCAGCTATGTATTCGGCCTCAGCGGTGCTCAAGGCAACCGATTTCTGGTTCCTGCTCATCTAGGATATCGAAGCAGAACCCAAAGAAAAACAACATCCATAAGTGCTCTTGCGATCCACCATATTGCCAGCCCAATCCGCATCAGAATAACCATACATCCTCTCATCTTCGACAGTGTATCTCAGTCTATGAGTGATTGTGCCCCAAAGATGTCTCAAAATATTCTTGGCACCAATCCAATGTGTATGATGAGGCTCAACCATATATTGGCTCAATGTGTTAACTGCAAAACATATGTCCGAACGGGAGTTGACCAAGAACATCAGTCCTCCTATGAGTTAACGATACTCAGAAGCATTTCCCAATTCAGGTCCGACAGCACTACCACATAAATTCTTAAAGTTAAGTTCCATCGGGGTAGTCATAGGCTTGCAGTCTACCATCCCAAATCTTTCCAGTATCTTCACAACATATTTTCCTTGAGATAGGAAAATTTCACTTGGCTTTTGCCAGGCCTCCAACCCTAGGAAGTAGTGCATTGGTCCTAGGTCTTTCATCTCAAATTCAGAAGTCAACTCCCTCTTACATTTGTGAATGAGGGTTTGCACCTGTCAGAAAAAGGTAGTCCACATAAAGTACTAGAATGAGAGGTTTATCATTTTCAGCCTTAAAGGTTCAGATCGACTTCACTTCTAGTGAATCTCAACTTCATCAGATAGCTATCGATCCTCTCATACCGAGCTCGAGTTGCTTGCTTCAAACCATAGAGAGCTCTCTTCAACCTGCATACATGAGATTCCTGGTCATTAACCTCAAACCCCTCAGGTTGTTCCACATAGACTTCCTCTTTGATCGAACGATGCAAGAAAGCTGCCTTGACATCCATTTGATGTAGGTTCCATCCTTGCGAGGCAGCAAGGGCTATGATCGAGCAGATGGTGGTGTATTGGGCAATAGGTGCAAATATCTCATCGTAATCTACACCTTCCTTTTGAGAGAAGCTTCGAGCAACAAAGCGAGCCTTGAACTTTTCTGCACTTCCGTCAACTCCATGCTTGATTTTGTAGAGCCACTTAGAGGTGACAACCGATTTGTCTTGGGGTCTAGGGACCACATCCCAAACATCATTCTTCATAATTGACTCGTATTCTTCATTCATGGCATCCTTCCATACTTGTTGCTTCATAGCTTCTTCAAATGATGAAGGCTCATTTTGAATGATAATGCTCATGACGGTCAAGTATCCTTGATACTTGTTCGGCTTCTTTCTTTCACGGAAAGTCCCCCTTGGTGCAATATATTTCTCGGCATCTTCGAGAGTCTCCCTAAGCCATGAGGGTCTCCTCTTGGAGGAGGAGGGCTCTTGAGGAGGAGGATCAATAGGATCCATGGGTTCATCAACATCCGGCATCGTTTCATCTTCTTTTGCACCCTGTTTTCCAATGTAAGCTTCTTTGTCTTTCCTTGCGATAGGAAGGTTGTTGGTCTTTCTGAGGGCCATATCTTTGTCGAAGGTGACATCATGACTTATCTCAACTTCCCTTTGACCAGCCACATAAATTCTATATCCCTTATAATTTTCACTATAGCCCACAAAGACTCCTTTCTTCCCAGATGCACCCAATTTGTTTCTTTTCTCTTCTGACACATGAAAATATACGGGACTTTCAAAAATTCTAAAATGAAAGCCATCAGATTTCTTACCAGTGAACATTTCTTCGGGAGTCTTGGAGTCCAATGCTTGATGAGGGCATCGGTTTTGAACATGCACGACGATATTTGCAGCTTCAACCCATAGGAACTTCGGAAGCGCTTGATCATGAAGCATGGCACAAACAACTTCTACAATAGTGCGATTCTTCCTTTCAACCACACCATTTTCCTCGGTAGTGTATAGCGTTGTAGTCTCCCTCTTAATGCCAACTTATTTACAATAATCTTGGAATTCATTGGATTCGTACTTAGTCCCATTATTAGTCCTCAATATCTTGATTTTCTTCTTGGATTGGTTTTCGATCAAAGCTTTGAAGTGTCGAAACCTGGTGAACACTTCATCCTTCTTCTTCAAGAAGTAGATTTGGGTCTTGCGAGAATAATCATCCGTAAAGGTGAGATAATATAAGTATCTTCCCAAAGAGTTTACGGGCATCATACGAGATATGTCGGAGTGGATAAATTGCAATATATTTGTGGTCTTGCTATTTCTTGAGAGGAGTGGTCCCCTTGTAAGTTTTCCTTCGGCACATCTCGAACATACACCTTCATGCTCTACTTTGAACTCGGGCATACTTGCCACCATCTATCTCACATTGGGTAGGGCCTTATAACGAAGATGGGCAAACCTCCAGTGCCATAGTTCAGATTGTAGAGATATGTCGCAAGACATGGCTCCCAATGGACTTCCTCCAACTTAATACAAAGTGTCAACCCTGAACCCAAGAGTAAAAGCATCTTTAAAATTTCTTTTCCAAACACGTACCTTTCCATCAATGAATGCCACCTTGAATCCTTTGTCTTCCATTGCCGAAATGGACACCAGGTTCTTCTTGAGATCCGATACATATAGTACTTGTAATTGAATGGTGTTACCTTGATTCAATTGAAGGGTAACATTCCCTACTCCCTTCGTGGGATAGGTGGCATCGTCTCCAAGGATGATCTCCAAGTTTGTCTCCTTTTCTATCAGATTAGAGAGAGCTTCCTTGTATCCGGTGAAGTGCCTTGAGGCACCACTATCAATTAGCCAATTCCCCAAAGTGTCTGGTGGAGAGGCAGTGGATAGGGCCGATATAAGATAGTACTCCTTTTGCTTATTGTTAACAACATTTGATTCTTCATACCTTTAGTTCCTTGCTTTCTTGGAGGGTCGAACATTTCCTTGATGTCCCACATTCCTTTTTCCCTTGCCATTGGACCTGCCATTCCTTTGATTGTTGTTGTTGAAGTTGCCCTTGGAATGATTGTGATCATCATCATGCGATGTGTCCTTTCTATTTGGACACTCCCTCTCATAGTGGCCAAACTTATTGCAAACAAAGAACTTGCCCTTCCTTCCTCCCTTAGATCCAGGGTTGCCATGGAAATGACCTTTAGACCCTACATTATTTCTTCTTTTGGCATGAGCAGAGAATGCAGTGGGGTTGCTACTATTAGAAGGCATTTCTTGCTCCACCATTCTTGTTTCTTCTTGAATGCATCTCGACATCAATTCTTCAAACCTTGGAATTCGATCATTGCTGAGAATAGTGGTTCTAAATACATACCATTCAGGTGGGAGTCCTCCAAGGGTGGTGAGAGTAAGTTCCCTGTCAGGAATGACTTCTCAAATCGAAAGTAGATCATTCTTGATCTCAGTGATCCTTAAGAAGTAGGATTGAATATCCTCGTCCTTGCCCTTCTTAATATCTTTCAACTTATTTTTGAGAAATAGAATTTGATTAGCATTACTAAGCTGATCAACCTATCGTAGATCTCCTTGGAGGTCTTCAATTTGGAGATGTAGGCCACTAGATGCTTGTCAATGGAATCTCTGATAATCTTCTTTGCTTTGACTTCAACCCTATTGTACTTTGTCTTCGTAGCAGCCAGTGCATTTGAAGGAGGCTCAGGGTTTTTACCCTTCACATAATCCTTCACTTTTTGTTCTTCCAAGGTCAAATCAAGAGACATCTTCCATTCATGATAGTCAGATTTATCATGGAGCTTGTCTTCAGTCGGGAAGTGGGATGAGGAACCCGTTGAGCCTTTTGTCCTTGTCCAACTGCCTTTGGTGATTGCTCTTTCACTCTTGCTTGGGCTTTGTCTTCACCTCAGCTCTGAATCCATGTTAATTTAAGGCAACAATGTTATGTTCTATGCTTTAGAGCAATTTTACTTCAATTTCTTTATTAGTCCAATATCACTATCTAGATTAGCAATCACATCAACATGATAGTAAAATGTAGATAGAACATAAACATAAACAGTAGAAGACAAGCCGAGACAAGATGACACAAGATGTGGCACCAGCCAGGGACAAACCCCAATGTGGGGAAACCCTTGATCAATTCTTCTTTTAGTCTTCAATAGTTCAGCAGAGAGAGATAGTACAATTTACAAATCTAATATTTTGTAACAACAATAAAAGAGCCTTGACTAGAAAAGTCAACGCTGGTCAACAGGGCATATTTGACCTTCAACAAAATGGTCAACTTCAGTCAACTTCGGCCTTCAAACTACAAGATGAATTAGCCCTCAAAACGGCACAAAACAGTCTAGTCAAACCTGGTCAAACAACCAACCTTGCGGCTAGCCCTAACTGCAGTCAACGCTTGTCAAAGTCAACGTTTGACCTCAATTTCTGTGCCCAGAAATGCAGCTTGCCCAAACAGAAGTATCTCACCCAAAAACACAGTCAAACAGGTCAACACTTCGAGTCAACGCTGGTCAAAGCACTTCCTGAAATTTGGTAACGCCCAAAACAGAGTTTCGTCATCCTTTCCTTCACACGTGTGAGAGAGAAAGCTGCCCAGAAAATGCGTACCCAATCAGATGAGGAGAGAGGGAGATGTGTGAGGATGAGTGTGTCCAAATGGGGCTAAGGCATCATGTATTTATAGCAAACATCGAGGATGAATAGACAAGATTGTTGGGCTTTTGAGCCTACATATGTTTGCTGGCCGACCTTGACAATTGTCCATAATCAAAATAAATTCATAACTTCATTTGTACATGTCGGAATTGGATGATCTTTAGATCAATCCTACACCTCTCGGAGAGAAGAATCCAAGAAAAATATCAGCGGTCGTAAATAAGATGACCCATGTGGAGTTTGGCCCTAGTTGCCAATTTTAACAGTTTGTCAGTCATTGGTCTCTCTAGCATTGTGCTCCGATCTTATGGAGACATAGAGTTGTTAGTTAAGGTCTTACCATGTGGCAACACTGGTTAGTATGATGAGATGCTCTGGCATAAGCTAAGGAAGTAGCTCATGAGATGGCTTTCCAATCCGACTCTTCTTATGAGAATTCTTCAGATTGAGAATGTCCAGGTATCTTGTATGGATTATGAATACCTCCCTAGTTAAGAGGGATTGTTGAAATATGTAACTAGGTTTGGTCTTCGTAATGACATATGTAATCATGATTTTATGTATTTGTTTGTCAAGAGAAAAATAAATATATTATTGTTATTCTTGAGGCATGGTTTTCATGCTTAAGGGAAATTTATTTTATAGGTCAAGCACCCTTTGAGTGCTTTTAGGGCTTGTCATTGAGTCTACAAGTCAATTGAGTCATTGTCATGTATTGAAGACCCATTTGGGCATGTTACATATTATAAAGAAAATTTTATTTGAGTCAAACTAGAGTCAAAGACCCTCCAAGACCTCGTCATAGTGTAAAGAACAAGTCGGCCTATCAAACAGAGACAAGTCGGCTTATAAGCTTGGACATGGAGCCTGTATATAAGAGGTTAGTTGACCACATATGAGGGCATTCAAGCACACACACAAGTAGCTCGATAAAAGGCACAGAAAACACTAGAAGATTCAACGAAGAAAGGAGAAGACCGGACGAAGAAGAACACTAATTTCCTGGGGTCTGTTTTGGGTAATCTCTCATATATGCGGACTGTAACTAGGGCATCATATCACCTACAACAAAATAGAATTATAGTCAATCAAGAAGTGAAGCGAAGGGTGAAAGAAGCATCTATACTGAAGCCGATTTGTTGGAGAGAGAACTGCTTCCCAAGCGAAGGAGAATATAAGCCATCTTCACCACATTTCTGTTACACGTGTGAGTTAGGGTTACTGCAAAAAGGTCGAGTATCATAGTCAAAATTGCAGGTCTGAAATTGAGGTCGAAAAGGAAACTGTTGGAAGGCTAATTTGACCATCGTTGACTTTATGAAAGAGGAGTTTATTCGTGAGAAGCTTGACTTGGTCTTGGAGGGGTCTTGGTCAAGGGTCATAGGTTTTGGAATTCGTCAATTGAAGTTTTATAAGAAGAGAAGAGTTCTTGTGGGTTTTCCTTTCAACGGGTGAGGTTTTGGCCCTAGCTAATCGCCTATATCTTGTGTCCTTTGTCTCATTGTTCTTTATTGTTTTGGTAGCTATTTGATGATAAGAAGTTAAGAACACTAATTATAATCAAGAGAAAGAAGAAGTTAATCAAATTAAGTAATATACATCACAAGCAGTTATCAAAGTAAGAGAAATCAACTAATTAGCTGCCCTCTAGATTTCTCAACACAAACCAAGCAGTTGTAGGTATATTAATGGCATCCAACAACGCTTTCCAGCCTTTGCAATATGTTCCTCTAGGGAGCCAAATCATATCTCAAACAAATCATCAACATCAGAGTTTACCAAATCATAATGGCCCTAAGTCAAATTCTGCTACTTGCTCCCTTTGAAGTCAACACTCCTTTCCATGGTCCATCTCATATTGCAATAAAGTTTTGCTTCATGCTTTTCACCTTTCAATCATCAATCTGAACCAATCAACATGCTTCAATATTGTAATCCTCAAGGTCTCTTACAACTCTCTCTTTCCCTCTTGTTGCTTGCCATCTGATATCCTTCTTGATGCATACATCAAACTGCTTCTTATTTCGCAGTTTTCATGCTCTGCCACGTTCCTTCAGGTCTTTCCTCTGCTTAGTCAAGCTTTAGTTAGATCTTGCCTTGATCTGTAACCTTGATTAGAAGATTTATGAAAGAACAAGGAGATAAAATATAAAGATATTGGCATTAGTAATAATCAAGAAGTCATTAAATAGTTATCTCTGGAGGAAGGTTGACTACCTCTTACTCTTGGACCCTTTTTCATCAAAGCTTGTCTTCACATCATCATGATAATAATACCTTCCATTCTTAAGAACTAGGTTCCTTTTCCTCTCACAACAGAAACAATCAGTTAGGGTTATCTATTTATAGGGTTTCTTCT
This sequence comes from Pinus taeda, assembly GCA_000404065.3. NCBI lineage: Eukaryota > Viridiplantae > Streptophyta > Pinopsida > Pinales > Pinaceae > Pinus > Pinus taeda. The sequence goes on along the minus strand of APFE030555412.1, from coordinate 208,539 downwards.
TTCATTCCGTACCTTACTAGGGTTTACAAACCCTAGATCCCAAGACCTGTCACTTACAAACTGAAGAATTCTACAACCACACAATAAATTTAGTTGCAAAACCCTTAATTTTTAAGGTCTTTAAGATCCGTCTTGATAAGAATTGCAAATTCTATGTCAATCCTAGAAATCTCATAGTCATCAAGACTTGTTATCGAAGCTGCAAAACCCTAATGATACTATCATGCATTTCATATGATTACAAGACCTAGTCTTCATATGCAATCTATTTACATGACATTGTCTCTATATTTATGCAGACCCTTCTCAAGATCATCGTCAAGGCTTAACAAAAATTATAAGTACCTCTTTGGAGTTTAGCTGTTCTTTTATGCAAAGATCTAGTCTGAACTTCATTCAAGCGAGATAGCTTCAGGTCGGCTTCATTGATATCACCAATTCTTGAATCAGGTCATCATACTACTTGGAGATGATCCAAACTATTGTCCATCAACCATCATTGTCAACAATACTATCATTGTCATATGAAGGCTATCCGATTACAATCATGCCTTTGTCACATAATTATAGTCTTACTATCATCCTGGATCATGGTTTTATTGTCATACAAGGTCACTGGAAAGTCATTTGTGCAACTGTCATAGGATATGGTTCCAAGGTCAGTGTTCATGCAGAGTATAATCATCCCTCACTCAGGAATATTGTACGAGTCTTACAAATCCACAGGAATATGTAGGTAGTTCTTATTGCATTGATAATACTCACAGTTAGGTCGACTTTCCACAATTGTCACATGCATGAATATCACTGTCATTTTCATCCAGTTCTCACAATCAATGTTATACAAACCACAGTCTCATGGTCAAGGTACTGTGTTACTGCAATGGATGTGAGCCATGGTATGAGCGATGCCACTATTTGAGTTGTTGGACATAATTTGCAATTTCAGTTTTCTAAATTATTGACTCATAGGTGACGTCATTGTGCCTTTGTGTGATGCCACTGTTATGCGTTCCATTGTATATCAATGCCAGAGCTAAGCAATCCGTAGAGTGCGAGCTATGTATGTCACAAACCATTCAAATATATAGTGAGATCATAGTAATATTGAGCAATGTAGAGAAAATGGTGATCGAGATTAAATCGGTGAGGGGAAAATTGGAAAAATCGTAAAAATTGGGGAAAAATCGGTAAAAATTGGGAAAAATCAGGAAAAATTCGTAAAATACACAAAATAAAATACAACATAAAATAAATACATTGACACATAAATATGATAAAAGAACTAATATGTAAAATGTGTAATATCATTTTTAGTGCCACATCAAACATAACAATGAATCATGTCCTGAATAGTAAGTCCCGACTCCTGAGTCCCAACTCAACCTCAAAATATCAACAAAAAATATAATAATGTATCTCATACCATGAGTCAATGTCATATACAATGAAATGAACCAAATAACTAATACTACTGTTTTCCTTTGCCCCTCTTGCAAGAAAATGCAATAGCTTTCCCTTTCCCTCTAGATGTAAACGCTGGTGGAGTTGGCAGTGGACTTTGCTGTGCTCTAGAAGCTGATGAACTAGGAGCTATAGGAGGTAGACCACGTCCTCTATTGGTGGCAGGGGTAGCTTGGGTAGGTGGTGTCACCTCCACCTCCTCCTCCTCCCCCTTTACGCCTTCCACTACCTCCTGCTCTAACCAATCATCGACAGACTCCATGAGAGGCCTCTCATCCTCAATCGTCCATGCAGCAGTGGTGTCAATCCCATCCAATGAGATGGCCTCCATATTAGGTATCCTCTCAAGTTGCCTCACCCACAATCGAAGATTGTAGTAGACGTAGACCATGTCATTAAGTCGCTGGGACTCCAACCTGTACAAAGATCATAAAATAATAATTATAAAAAAATATTATTTAATGAATTCAAAAAATTAATTGGAAATTTGGAATATTTTAAGTTTTAAGTTTAACCTATTGCGCTTCTTGTTGTGTATTTTTTCAAATCAGCTCCAGTTGTGCTCACATCTTGAGGAGCTATATGTTTGATTGAGGATTCGAATGGCAAGCTTTTGCAGATGGGCTACTCTGGCACCATAGCGAGTCCACCATGCATCTACAACAAAATTACAAGTAAGATAAACATAAGAAAAAAATGAAATTTGAAAGTTGAAGCAAGTTTGAAGTTATGAACTTGAAGAGAATGAAATTTGAAACAAACTAAAAAATACCTGGCATTTTAGTCTTCCTATCAACTACAACCATCTCAAAGCTAAATGTGCCACCTCTCATCCTGGATATCTCCATTTCTTTGGATATTTATGCACGTTCTGCTGGAGATCACAACATCTTCTAAACACAGGTTAAAAATCCATCCATGATCTCAGCATCAAATAAGAACCCACATGGGTAAAAAAATATGGGGTTCAGATAGATCCCTGCAGCATGAATGGGACGATGAAGTGTGTTGTTCCATCGTTCATCAATCACTTCCCATAGGAGGACTTGTTTCTGAAACCCCTCATCTCCCTTATCATCATAATAGGCCCAAATGGATTCTTTGGCAGCTTTTCACCATCAAGTAATCGAAGAACCTTTACCAAAGGTTCAGTAATGCTGCACACCTCTTGCACTCCCTCCCATAAGTTTTCCTGGTATGAAACTATTCTGCATATGGCTTCTCCCTCTAGTTTGCGGCTAAATGTCAAAGCATGCCACTTATCTGAAAGAAACATTGTCTTCACATCCCACATAGAATTCAAGAGGGATTGAAGAGATATGAAACTGGTGGCAAACCGTGTAATGGCAGGGCGCACCGACTCCTTATTGTTGGCGAATTTTCTCATCAAGCTAAGCACAGATGCATGATTATATATAAATTTTGTAATGCTTTTTGATGAGTCAACAATATCTTTGACAAAGGAAATTCTACTTATGTCCTCTAACATCAAATCAATACAATGTGCAGCGCAAGGTGTCCAAAATAAAGTAGGATGCCTCTCTAAGCATCTTGCCAACAACAACATAATTTGCAGCATTGTCCATTATGACTTGGACAACATGTTCTGCACCCACCTCCCAAATAAACACATCCAACAAATCACATAATAATTTTGCATCTTTGATATGTGAAGATGCATCAACAGATTTCATAAACATTGTCCCCTTGTGATAATTAACCAAGAAGTTTATAAGGGTTCTCCCCTTTTTGTCGGTCCAACCATCTGACATCACAGTGCATCCTGTTTGTGTCCATGATGCCCTAAACTCCTCCAATCTTTTGGTGTAGTCAACCTTTTCATCTTGAAGAATGCGGCCTCTAAAGTCATCATAAGAAGGTATTTTGTACCCTGGGCCAACAATTGCAATAACATCAACAACAGGCTGGAAAAATGGATTATTCCTTGCAACGCTGAAAAGAATATCACTCCAAAGGAGAAAAATTCCCAACAACTTGTCAGCTTGTTCGTTTTTTTTTTTTTTTAAGCATTGAAGTGATAGATGGTTGTGAACCAACCGTGGTTCTAGGAACAAAAAATGATGAGGTAGCTACAAGGTTGGTTGTAGAAATTGATGCTGAAGTAGAACCAATGCCAATTCCATGTTCACATCCTAACACACTCCCTGCTAATTGCTTCTTTAGATCTACTTTGGTCACTTTGTCTTGCTCTAATTCTTCCAATGATCTCATGGCTCTTCGGATGATTTCCGTATTTGTATTGGTGCAAGACCTACATCACGTCAAGGGATTTGTGCAAGGTGATATTTCAATCTATAAACTTCCCTTGACATATGCTACCCACACAACTTGCAGGACAAATTTATTCTATCAAACCCTCCATTAACTTCACCAAATTCCTACAGAGGGTCCAATTTCCTTGGCATGTTCGTAACTTGGTTGAACTCTCGAGTTTTAATGTAAGATGAAGTTTGAAGTTGAACCTATAGCACAATAAGAATTGCAAGTTAAAAAAAATAAAAAATTTACATACATGACACAACACATTGAATTTTTGACAAACAAAAAAAAACCTCAACTCAATCCAACAATAATAGAAAAAATGCACATTCAAACCCAATAAAAAATAATGCAAAAAAATAGAGCACAAGAAAAAAATTAAATTAATAAATCTAACAATCAAGTTTTTGCATTGTTGACCAAAATGAACCCTCTCCACTCTATGCAACAAAAATGAAAAAAAAAAACAGAATCAAATCCACTCAAAAATCATTGATAATCAATGGGGTATAGAAACCCAAGCAAAAACAAGAAAAAAATCAAAACAAAATGGCCAAATTTGGTGCCCATACCTAGAAACCACGGTTTGCCAACGAAATTTGGTCCAAACATGAAATTCTCTTGCTTGGGATGCTAAAATCTCCTATTTTTCTCCTCCTCTGCCCTAGTAGACGCCTTCCTATTCTCCTCAGCTCTCAAACAATCCGCTGTCTGCTAAAAATGAAAAATAAAACTCATTAATTTGCTTATAAAACGCGCTATCCTGGAGGGTCGTGATTTTTTCAGTTCAAATTGCGATTTTTTGGAGAAAATTGCGATTTTTCAGTGATTTTTTCGAAAAAAAACTTTGTAAAAATCGGGCGATAATATTGGCTGAGTCAAAAAATCACAATTAAATTGCGATTTTCACAACACTGATATTGAGAGACCATTAATACGAAACACATCATATCGTCGTCATTGAAATACTCCGATGCCACTTCAGCGTGTAGTGTGTATATGTCACTGTGATGCCAAGTTGGAATGATACCACTGTAAAGGTAGCGATGATACAGACAACGATTTAGTCAAGCTCTGTTATACGATGCCACGAGATCTAGAGATTACTATGTATGCGAGCAGAGAAATCTTGTGAGTTCATTGTATAATGTCAGTCCTCCGTGTAATCCGTGTAACTGGACCAAGCCCATAGAGACGTTGTAAGCCATAAATAACTAGCAAACTTTTGTAATAAACCTCATAAAAAATCGATCCATTTAGATTAGATTGAACCACAAAAAAAAAGTTAGCCACAAAGCGAGTTATTTGAGAGTGGACCACTGTGATGGGCCTCAGAGATAATCATATGGGCCAATAGAAAGCGAGTCAATTGGACCTCAGGGGAAATTCAACGAATCATTCAAAATATATATACGAGTCACAATGTCATTGTTAGAGACAGATGCAAGAATCACATAAATGTGATCATGGGTGTGAGCTTCAACATTGTAAGCGAGCCAAGAACAAATCATAGATAGGAGCCATAAATGAGCCACTGTACATAAATGCAGACCATTGAATATTGTAAAAAGATTCAAGCCTTAGTAATATGCGTCACCAAATATCAATCATGCGATGCTCCAGAATAAGGAATGCGAGCCCAGGAACATAAACAAACCTTGCCATAGATCATATTTGAATCAAGCTATAGGATGCATGATACTTTGATGCCAACAGAGTGATCTTTAGGTCTCCTTCTTCAAACCTTTGCTTTGATACCATGTTGAGAAATTGGGAGGCTTACAAATTAAATTAGATTTCTCTTTCTTTGATATCTGCTTCTGAATTTAGTTGGCTTCTTATTAATCTTTATTATGTTTCCTTCATCAAACAATTATCAAAATATAAATGTGAAGATCACAAGAGAACAATGAACACAAGCTATAGGCTCCAAGGCAAGGCAAAAACCCTCCAAGGGAAAAACCCAGAAAAATTCTCTTCTTATAAAATCAATTCAAAGTGAGATAACCAACCCCCATGACCACAAATAGACTCCGACCCTCTAGATGCCATGTCACACCCTGGGGATTTCTGTTTGTACAACAAAACCATTAGCAAGAGACTAGTAACAAATCTTCGACAAGAGATGTGATAATGCAGAACTTCCACAAATCAGACTTCATGAAAACCCTTCTTCAATTTCAGACTTCAACCCTCCTCTTCTTTTGTGAAATTTCAGAACAAATCAAGCGAATTGTGTGTGCCCAAATGAGCTCAACTCATCCTCTATTTATACTGTCCAAAGGGGTTCGAATAGACATATCCTTAGGGGCAGAGCTAACTTGACAGTCAGGGCCGACTTGGCATCTTGAAGGGTTTTCAACCCAAAATTACATCTAGAAATTTCTTTTTTTTTTTTTTACAAGAAGTCCAAATAGGACTTTGACTCAAAAAATCCTAGAAGCATGAAGAACATGCTTAACTAATAAAATTATTAATAATAAAAACTATTTTTCTTTTTTTTTCTTCTTTTTGCTTTTACATAAAATATACAATGACATAAGTACAAAGATCATTATGAAGGCCAAACCTATTTAGATTTTCCAACACAAACATCTCGAGTCAATTAATGGTGATGTTAAAAGTATGAAAATGAAAGATAAAGGAAAATGCCACTTTCACTTCAATAATTTAACAATACCATTAGGGAGCATCTAGGAAGTGTTTAGGTAGCATCAAGGGAGCACCTTGGGAGTGTCTAGGAAGCATGGTTCCAAAATTCCAAGAACCATGCAAATCTAGTTTGAAGCGAGGTTCCGTTTCTTGGAAGCACGGTTTTGAGTGTGCTTCGCTCTCGATTCTGCACGGTGCATGGTTCTAGGGTTTGGTGTTGTGGTGTGACGGTTCTTGTAACACTGCACTCACCACCATGCCCATTAATGTAGGTTTGACTTCAACAAGGTAGTGCAACATGATGAAGTTTGAGGCATGTCTTGTCTCAACAACTTTGAGCAACTCCAATTTGGGGTATTCTTGGATTATTGCTTGACATTGGTGGTGGTTGATGATGAATTTTATAATTTCCCTTGCTTGCCCGTGACCTCCCTAATCCATGTCGTTTTAGCGTCAATCTCTTCTAAATTCATATTTAGATTATGGAAAAATGCAAGGAGTCCAAAATATATGATTGCATCTACTCTCAGCAACCAACCCTGCATCTTTGCAAATAGATGCATTTTCTATGATAGTTTGCACCACATTTTCTGGCAGTACGTGTTCAATAGTAGCAATTAAATTCAGTAATGAAATTACTATCCTTTACCTCATCTAAACAATTCTTTGCTTTTATGAACATGGTTCTTTTTGGTGATGATACAATGACATTAATAAGTGGCCCACACTTTGTATCAATCAATCTATTTGAGATAATGGAAACCTCGGTGCTACCACATGAGCCACGAATTGGTCTTAAAACATCCTCAAAGAGTTTCATCTCTTTTTTGAGCAAAACTGTTATGATTTTTTCATAGTTTCGTCCCTTGAAACATTGAGGGGCTATGTTAATTTCTCTCACCAAATCCTACAAATATGGGGACCAAACCACATTAAAAGGGAATACCGCAAGCTATGGTGGCCCTTGCCACTCTCGAATCAACTTCTTCCCTCCCTTGATTGTTGAGCATTTTCAATAATCTGCTATCTTTGGTTGCATTTGATGTCTTGGATGTCTCTTTCTTACCTCTATCACCCTCCTGTTCCTTGATTCATGAATATTCCTTGGCTCATTGCTAGCATCCAAATGAGGATTGCTACTGCTACCCATACCGATTCTTCTTATTCTCTTCTTCAATTTTTGAGCATCATCTTGCATTTTTTTAAATGCAACACTTACCTCTGTATTTCTAGTATGTGCACAAACTTCAACACTCTTTACCTCTTACTATAAAATGTGAGCCTTGACTCTTGTGTAATAGCCCTTGAAGGTCCTCTTTTTTTTTTTTATATTAATTGCACCTCTATTCCCATGCCAACCACCATCCCCCTAATGCTCTACAACACAAGTAAAATTCTTGCTGCTGCTGTTTGAAGCTCTTTTTGTTGAAGAATCTGTCCCAAATGAGTGAATGAAGTGTTTTTTTAATAGAAAAGGTCTGTTAGGGTTTCTAGAGAATTTGTTTTTAGTGAATGCAAGATTGAGTTAATTAGTTTGTGGAATGATTAGAAATAAATTTTATTGATAGATTAAGCCTTTTTTGGCCATAAAAGGGCCCCGTGACCTTCATGGTTATTTGAGTGGGCCTAGACAAGCAAAAACAATCATGGATTTGCTCGAAACACGACAACTTTGGGTTGAACTGCCATTGGTTGTACTGTGTAGTGTTTACAAATCATGAAACACTCTATGGTACAACTGGCCCTGTTTTGGTCTGTTTTTGGTATGGGTACTTCGGATTGGTGGTTGTTTCCTACAAAATACAGGTTTGAGAGGCAATATGGCTTCACATGATGCTTGCAGGATTATTTGGTCTTGAGATGGTGCCAACGGTGATTCACTGTGAAAATCAGAGTTGCATTAAGCTCTCTGAGAATCCTGTGTTTTATGATCGGTCCAAGCATATTGAGATCAAATATCACTTTATCAGAGACATAATCCAAAGAGGTGCTGTGAGATTGTAGTACATTTCCACATAGGAGCAGGTGGCATATATTCTCACTAAACTTTGTAGTGGAAGGGAAGTTTGTGAAATACAGAGAGAAGCTAGTGGTAGTGGAGAATTTCTTCCTTGCTAGGAGGTAGTGTTGAAGCTTGTGGTAGCTTTGGAAGGTCTTTTGCATAGGCTTGGTGTCTTACCATGTAGAATATAATAAATTGCCTCTTTAGGTGCTTGCCTGATGGAGTAAGTGATTTATGTCTTCTTTCCTAAGTCTAACTTAAGAAAAGTACAATAATTTAAGTCAATTAATTATTGTGGACTATTATGTCAATTTCTAAGGATAAATAATAAAATTATTTAAGTAACTTGGAAATGATTCCAACCGTTTATCTCCTAGATCTTCTAGAAGGGTGATTAGGGTTAGGCATTTAGGCTTGATGAAGATTATAAAATAAGCATAAGGTAGAGGTGAAGACACAACACGTGGAGAAAGTGATTTTCTCTAGAGTGAGAGGCTCAACTAGATTGTAGCGTAGAAGAGGGAGAGAGCAAGTTGATTTGAGAGCATTTCCAGGAGGCTAAATTGCTGGAGATTGTAGGGCTGAATTGCTGAAGCGAGAAGGAGGTTGAATTGTTGGATATTTCCAGGGCTGAAGTTCCTGAGGCACAGACGCTGTTCGAGGGGAAGATGCAGGGTTGAGTTGTTAGTGAGAGGTGGGCTGAAATTCCTAGGGCCGAATTCTTCCAGTGGGGCTGAGTTGCAGGTTCCAGTGAATGTGTATTTCCTTATAATTTCTCTATGGGTTGAAACCATGATTTTCTTAAGAATAATCAATGAAGGACAATTGTTGTGGGTGTTTATCTGTTTGGATTTGTGATTGATCTCTCTCTGATTTTATTTTCACTGCATATAAATTTCTGGATGTTAAAATATCAGTGAATTTATTTTTTCAACAATTCACAAGTTATTTGGTTAATAAAGTAAATTGCTGAGAATAAATAATTGTTGCGAGAAAATAAATATGGGATTGTATTAGGAGATTTAACATCAGGTCCCTTCACTAGTGACTTCTTTTGCAATTGAATATAGTAATTTAGGGGGTAACAATATTGCCATTGAAATTAAGCTTTAATAAGATGAGATAAGATCATTTTGTTAATGTTTGACAAATGACCACAAACGTAGGTCAATAGGACTGAAGAGTACAACAAATATGAAGACAATGTGGGAGTGTTAGTGCAGCTCCAAGAAAAAGCCGAAAATAATACAAAGAAAGAATTTCTTGAGGAAATGCAACTACAATAGCAACCTCAATTACAACTTGTTCCAGTGAGAGTAGTTTCCAAAGTCTGTTCCACATTGGCAATTTCTAGGATTCCAACTCCACTTCATGCTGATTCTTTAGTTCTGGGACTCATCCAAAAGATATCTCAACATCACTCTTTTTAAAGTTTCTTACTTCAATGGACATCTCTTTTTGCATTCATTTGGGATGGTCCTGCTGTCTGTTACTCCATAAGCAATTCTTTAGGCAACTTAGTGACTTTCTCACCTTTGCTTTTAGACATTCACATTTAAGCAGAGAGGAGCACTTCTAGTGTCAAGCAACATGTGCGTTATCATCGATCCTATCTTTCTTTGGACAAGGATTCACTCAACTCCTTGTCTCCACGTGAAGCTACAAATAAATTTGATCAAGTGCTTGTTAATCAAGTTTTTCTATTAAAATCCTAAGTGGGCTCCAACTTGATATTAGAGTGATCAAGGGTTGAAGCAGTGACTGGCAAATGCCATTGGGTATTTTTTAAATGTACTTGGTCAAACATTTTGAATCTTGATGAATGATTTTCAAGTTTCTTTATGTTCATTGTTGAGTCTTGAGTATTAAATAATTTATATCAGGAGTGAATGAATCATATTATTACATGTTTTAAGGTTTTCTGTTTCACATAAACTTTGGTTCTGTTTTTAATAAATTTTCCATATCTATAAAGTTTATCTATGCAGTATGTAATTTCAATACATGGCATGCCCATATCTGCATACCTTGGCAACATAGGAATTTAATGAAGGATACAAAATTGAAGCTTCCCACATACATCACTCTGTCAATGTGAGTCTGATTTTCTAAAACCTTTGAGATGATTAAATGCATCTTTTTAATGACATGTTTAAAGTTATGGTATGGAAACCTTCATATTTTAATGTTTGTTCTAAGGTTTTGAGACATACAGTAATCATTAATGGTTAGGTCAAACTGATGGGCTTTCAACATTCACCCTCTCTCTTGAGCTGCTTAGGAAAGCTCTTTTAGTGAGGTTGATTGGGAGAGTATGTCATGTCACTAGGATCATTATGAGTGAAACTGTAAACATAATGAACAAAAGTTGTAAGTGGCCAATGTGGAGCTTACAAGCCACAATGAGAACGTAGGTACCTAATAATCATGGACTTACATTCATGGTTGGAGCTTCTACAACACAAAATCAAAATGATATTTCATGATTTATTTTTTTATCACTTGAACCTTGAGGAGTTATAGGTTAAGTTGGAATATTCATTGCAATAGTATTGTTCTTCTCCTTCCCACAATCATCATGTTTATTTGTCTAATGCATGTTTTTAAGATTGGGTATTGACTAGGCAAAGCACAATTATATCTTCTAATTGAAATTCTATTCTAATTTTTTTGCATGTCATGTTTTGTTTGCCAGGCTGGAGCTTGTGTATATTTATTGCAATAGTTTGTATTTCATTTTTACCATGTGTTAAAGTCTTGTAGCAATGTTATCTAGTCTTGGCTGGCCTAAGTTGTTTCAGCATTTCAAATTTCTGATCTTTTATCCTTTCATTTTGGAGCTTCCAGAAAGTCAAGTGTGTGCAATATGATCTTGTCATTGGTTTTGGTTAAAAAAAATAATAAATGCTTTCTTTGTTCTTTAGATGGGAGCGGTGTGCCAGCTGGGACTAAACCTCAAACATGCAGAGTTTGCAAAGGCTCTGGAACGGTTGGTGGTGATTTGGATTTTAGTTTCTGATTGTGATTTCTACAGTCTTATTTCTGGCTTCCTTTTTGAGGATTCACATTCAATGCTTTTTGAGACTTTAGTGTCTTTGAAGTCAGGTCTAATACAAGATAGTGTTGATGCTTTTAGATAAAAATGCAACGGGGTGCCTTCAGGCTGGAATCTACTTGTTCAACCTGTGGGGGTAGTGGTTCGCTTGTAAAGGTAAGAGGATTTCTCATGTTGTGTTTTTGGTACTAGCACTCATATTGTAATAATAGAGGTTTGGGATTGACAATGGAGTTTGGCATTAGTTATTTATTGAGTTTTTGTAAATGTGTGAGGTTGTTGTTTGTCCACTTGTAAAGAAGTATATTGAAATTTGAATCCCATTATAAATGGATCTGAGTTTAACATTTCCTTCCTGTGTCTGCATAGTGTTAGTTTTCTCGAGTGAAAGTGGATCTCAACTGATGGAAGGAAACAATGGAGTGGGAAATAGGTTTTGTTCAAATCTAAAGGCCCATGATATGTGGAGTTTCAAGCATCTGGTAATCATTCCAAGCAATTGATCTGGTCAAAGCTGTTAGCCAGCCAGACGACTTTGATCTCCAATGAGTGGATTTGCCTTTGCAACTCAATCAACAGGCTTTACAAGTTTACATAGAAGGAATGGAGCATGCCTCACTCATGACCTTAGGGAAACTGTTTTTTTGCGCCAATTAAGGATCCCAGGAACCTATTCTCCATGTTGGGATTGGAGAGGTGCTAATTTTTTAATTAGTTTGCCAGAAATAGCAAGTCCATTTTGTTTATGTTATGTAACAGGAATTATTATTTGAAACAAGAAGAGAGCCATAGAGCCACTGAGATAAAAAAAGGACGTGCTGCACTGCAATATAGTTTGAAGCTGGCAGATCTCTTCCTCTAAACATTCGATTGGCCGAGCATGAAGCATTCTCTCCTAATTTCCTAGAGTTCCTTAATTATTATGTGCAGATAAATAGTGAGGCTTGAAATCTAATCAATATATGACAACCAATATGGCTCACCAATTAAATATCCAAAATACTTGGGAATATAAATAAGTCCATTTAGGGTATAAGGAAGTCAATTTAGGATAAAGTAATAATATATTGATTAAATGTATAAGAAATCCATAGGAAGAGGTGTGAACTAGGAAAGTAATAAATACTTATTTCTAAACAGGTTGATGTATTCTTGACAAATCAGCCTCATAAAAGGACAATGTTTCCTCTACAGTAGAGTGGAATGCTGTCTCAGACTCAATTTACCCCAAAACTCACAATAGTTGCCCTCAACTCTTCTTTAATTAATAAAATAATATTATGATTATCTTATCTACGTGAGTGGGAATTATTTTTTCAAGAACTGCCTGCAATAAATGTTCATAAGAAATCGGAATGTAGAGTGTTACAAAGCCAAGATTTTGTATACAGCCTTTCATCGATGCACAAGTGGCTTCTGTTGCATTTATTTTGCTTCTTGAGGGCTTTGGGTGGGAAAGAAAACATATTAACCTGAGAAAGATCCTTGGCCATAGAAAAGAAATAAATGACACTTGTAAGAATACATAAGCGTGTAGTAAACTCACCAGGGAAACCTGCCTATTTGGCTATAACAAGTAAGAGCTACATCACTAATTTATACAAGGTCACCAGAGAAACCTGCCTATTTGGCTATAACAACTAGGAGCTACATCACTAATATACAAGGCATTGCAGGGCAGGTTGGTCAATAGTTGGAAACCATGTCTAGAAGTTTTCAAAAGTGGGGCACAAGAGGGATTTGAATCTAATCTATGCATGTTGGCTGGGGACTGGCTAGGTAGTAGAAAGATGCAAAGGAGATAAAATTGTTCTTCTTTTCACCTCATTTCCTCATTATTCATTTTCCCTATAGCTGTTCATTTCTTGCAACCGAGGGGAGGGAGTGAGATTTGACACTTGCAAGCAGAGTGATTTGCTAAAATTGTGTAGCAATTTGTTTCATCTCTCTCTTCTCTGTTCATCTCTTCATTAATTGCACAATGTTCATGATAAAGGTGGCATGCTTGATGTGGAGGTGCATTATTTGGGTTATGGCTCGAGGTATTGGATTTCAGATTTTAGCATTCATCATTGTTTTTCCCTTCTGTATGTAAAGTTAACTATAGTAAACCCAACAAACCTTCTTACAAGGATATTTTGGTGTGAAAGCGGCATACCAGAGTATCATCCTGCTTTGCAAAAGGTGGTTATTAGTTTTAATTGTGCAATATTTTTAGCAAATTTTCTCTCAGTTGCCCTTGGAATATGACTCCATGAATTATTCCTCCACCAATTCTGATATTACATGGCTGAAATGGATACATTTCCTGGCTCAATACAATGTCCTTTCTATTATGATGTTTTAGTTGACATGTGATGATGGTACATGTAACGTGGTGGAATGATTCATTACGTGCATAATTTCATCATTATGAGCCATAGAAGAAAATTCTCTAGGTGATCCTTTAAGCGGCTAAATATTGCTAGTATGATTTGATCATATCGGAACCATGCTAGTCATACGACCACCTAGATGGTGATATTGCACATCTTTATATGACTATATTATTTCCACTATGATCAGACAAAGTTCTATTCTTGTTGAACTTTTAACGCTAGATGTGATTTGTTTTTTCTCACAATTATTTTATTACCCAGAAGATAGTTTATGCTCAAATTAATTCTGAAACTGCTGAAATAAATACACTGGTGGTCTCATCTTCAAAATTAAAATGTGCAGCACAAAAGTAAATAGGAAATCACCACAAGGCACGATAAATTCAGCCCAATAAAGCCTCCTTCACTTTATACTGACTTGGAAAATTTAGGGCCTAGGCCCACAGAGATTACACAGAAATACAGCAATATTAGAACCTGGAAATGGCCCTAAGATTTTCGACCCAAGGAAGAATTCATCCCCCTGAAAATGGCTGCTTTGGAAGATGAATTGGTCCTGGCAGATCTCTGCCTGTACCTGCGAACTTCGGCCCTGCTAGCCGTACATCCGATGCACTAGAATTCTCGGCCTGTCTAACGAAAACTTGGCCTCCAATTCTCAGCCCACCTGCTGGAAGTTTCGGTGCTCTCTCACAGTCTCGGCCTTCTCAGAATTTTCTCCCTTTCTCTCTCCTCCAATGTTGGAAACACTGAGAGGGGGGTGAATTAGTGTTTCTTATCAATTAGTGTATTTCTAACTTCATAGAACATTAAATGTTATTAGTATCAGATAAACATAAACATTCATCAACAACATTCAACAATGCATAACAATATAGACCAGTGTTGAAAATATCGGTATCGGTAAAATATCAGCGAGGGTCCAGAAAATATCTTATAGGCAATATCGGCGAAAATATTGGCAAGGATAAAAAATGCATAATATATTCATTTTTTTTAGATTTTTAAACATATAAAGCAATAACAACATGAAATAAACACATTGGCACATAAATATGAAGAAAGCACTGATATATATGATGTCAAATAGAAATGATGCAACAAAGGCGATACCAAATCCTGCTGATCTCTTATAATTGTCCATTCAAGGACTCAAATGTGGAGAACCAATACAAAATAACATCACATATATAAAAGTATCTCATCATCATGAGTTATATGTAGCATAACAAATAAAACTAACAACTATCTATCTGAAATCACTGCCCTCTCCCCCTTTTACAGGAAAACATGATGGGCTGTTTGCCAGGCCTGCCCCTAGTAGTAGAAGGCCCTGACCCTGCCTCTGCATCTATTGTCAAATAATGAGTGCTCTAAGTAACAAGATTTGTCCATATAGCCTGGCGAACCAGAATCCTGCGTGTCCGATACGAGTCGCCCAAAAATCGAATCCTAAACTCGGATTCTTCGAATCCTATTAGGATTCGTTGAATCCTAAACAAATCCCGATTTTGGCTAGCGAATCACGATTCCAGGATTCGTATCCTAGAAAAGTGACGCCATGGGTTAAGAAACGCCGCATTTCTTCATTTCTATCATTTGGGTCTGCATTTTTTGAGCTGTTTGCAAGGAGATAAGGGTTTGGAGCAAGGAGCTGAGGGAGTAGAGCGTTCGACAAGGAGATTCAAGAACCAGGTAAGTTCATTTCAGCTCCATTTTTTTGCATTTCTTATTCTATTACAACAGTTTGTATATGATTTTTTGTTTACAAATTTGTGCATGTTTTGTTCATTTCTTGTACAGTATTCATGGTTCATTCAAAGACAGCAGTTATGGGGCAAAGGAAGGGCAAGAATGTCTCATTGGAGATGCCCCTCCTCCTCCAATATTGTCAAAAGTCTGCTGCAAGTAATGTTGATGGAAGAGGAGGACCTAGAGACAACATTGATAAATATCCATTGTGGAAATATGTCACAAGAGAGGATGGGACAAGCACCAAGGGGAAGGGAGGAGGCAATGTGCAATGGAGATGCAACTTTTGTCACATTGCTTTCAAAAGCACATATTTTTGTGTGAAAGCACATTTGTTGGCTTTATTGGGTTGTGGGATTGAAGCTTGTAAAGCTGTTTCTTTACAAAAAAGAAAAGAATTGGAAAAGGAGTCCACTGTTGGTATGGAAAATGTGGCTTCAAAATCAAGAAAACCCAAGAATGAAGACCCCCTTCCTTTTCTGAGGAATGCCACCACCAAAATTTCCATTTGAGAGTTCTACTTCTATTGGGGGACAAGCAGCAAAAAGTAGAGCAATTGCACTTGGTCCAATGGACAAGATTTTCCAAAAAGAGAGACGGGAAGAGCTTGATCTCACCATTGCCTTCTTCTTCTATCAAAACTTCATATCATTTAATGTTTCACGTTCACCTCTATTTATTGAGATGTGTCGAGCTCTAACTCAAGGTGCTCCAGCAGGGTATGTGCCTCCTGAGTCAGAGAAGCTGAGAACCACATTGTTGACGAAGGCAAAAAAAGAGCTGCAAAAAATGCTTGAGCCTATTGTAGCATCATGGCCAACATCTGGGGTTAGCATTGTTTCTGATGGATGGACATATCCAGCACGACACCCAATCATCAACTTCATGGTGTCTTCCTTGACTGGTCCAGTTTTCATGAAAGCAGTGGATACACTTGGAGAATACAAGGATGCACAATTTATTGGTGAGTTATTATTAAAGTTATTGAAGATGTAGGTGTTGATTCTTGTGTGCAAATCATTACAGATAATGCACCTGTTTGCAAGGCTGCTGGCATGATTGTGGAAGCTAAATATCCACAAGTGTTTTGGACCACCTGAATTGCCATTCATTGAACTTAGCACTGAATCCTTGCTTTTGATGTGCTTGGATTGGAAGCATTATTGAGGATGCAAGACATATCCGTAACTTTGTGCAAAATCATACAAATGCCCTCACTATCTACAAGGAGTACACCAATCTATCATTGTTGAAGATTGCTGATACACGTTTTGCCTCTTCATTCATGATGTTGAAGACGTTGAGGGAGGTCAAGGCCGCTCTTGGGTCCATGTTTATTTCTGAGTTTTGGTCTTTTTGGAGAAAGACAGATCAGGTAGCCTCTAAAAGAGTGAAGGACACAGTGCTAGATGATGCTTGATGGGAGAGGGTAGATCGAATTATTCGGATCATGGACCCTATCATTTCTTTGCTTTGATTTGCAGATACAGACAAACCCATCCTAGGAGAGGTTTATGAGGGATGGGATTCCATGATTGAGTCTGTGAGGAGCATTATTCTATAGAGTGAGTGCTCTGAGTATGAGACATCACCAGAGGCCTTTTGTGATAGTATACAGAATATTCTTGTCAGCAGATGGGACAAGAATTGTACACCTTTACATTGTTTGGCTCACTCATTGAACCCCAAATACTACAGCCATGAGTGGCTGAATGGTGGACGAATGGTGGACCTTCCCGCAGATTCCCTCCTCACATGGATGGTGAAATCTCACAG